>CM050167.1:402129978-402182478 GCA_027410445.1 Discoglossus pictus
GTCTATTAGTCGCATACAGTAGGTACAATGACTAGAGGGTTATTCCCACCGCTGCAGCGCTCAGATCCAGGGTCAGTAGGTACAATAACTACAGGGGTATTCCCACCGCTGCAGCGCTCAGATCCAGGGTCAGTAGGTACAATAACTACATGGGTATACCCACCGCTGCAGCGCTCAGATCCAGGGTCAGTAGGTACAATAACTACAGGGGTATTCCCACCGCTGCAGCGCTCAGATCCAGGGTCAGTAGGTACAATAACTACAGGGGTATTCCCACCGCTGCAGCGCTCAGATCCAGGGTCAGTAGGTACAATAACTACAGGGGTATACCCACCGCTGCAGCGCTCAGATCCAGGGTCAGTAGGTACAATAACTACAGGGGTATTCCCACCGCTGCAGCGCTCCGATCCAGGGTCGCTTTATTGCATTTTATGTCCGCTTTATATTAAAGGACACAGCAAAGCTCACAGTTATTGCACAAATGAAAATACTCATAAATATAATTGCACTTGTTACAGAAATTATGTAGCCGGTTTCCTGGCTCCTAATGATTTTGACAGGGCTCGGTCAATTCCGGTGCTCAAGATTTCTCTTGAGGGCTGGGCCTGATTTAGTCTGGAGTCAATTGGGAAAATCAGTGGCGAGGCTTATTATATTATATGCAAGATGTGCAAATGTCCGCATGTTTACCCGTAGCACTACATCTAATATTATAATATAATGTGCCTGTGCTAATTGTTGTGGCATGCCGGGCTGCTGACCATTGCCGGGCTGCTGACCATTGCCGGGCTGCTGACCATTGCCGGGCTGCTGACCATTGCCGGGCTGCTGACCATTGCCGGGCTGCTGACCATTGCCGGGCTGCTGACCATTGCCGGGCTGCTGACCATTGCCGGGCTGCTGACCATTGCCATTTCACCATATTGTGCTCCTCATTTGTGTGTCTTTGTCTGGCGTCTTCACATATCTGCTCTGTTTCATACTTTGGATGTCGGTTTGTCTCATCTGCTTTGCTATATTTGCATGATCTCTAATCCACGTGTGCATGTATATATTCATAAATACCGTGTGTGTATGTGGCAAACTAATGTAAAACATAGGAGCCAGGGTAGTGAGAAGCCAACGAGATAACATTTCACCCGCTGGCTCCTCAGAGAATGTGCCCCCCAACGCCCTGTTTAGTTATCTGTAAGGTGTAAATGTGACCTATAATAAAGCTTTGCCGTCTCTCTCTGTTTCTTCTAACCTACTTCCCACCCTGTTTCTCTCTCTGTCTGGCACCGTTACTACCTACAGAAAGGTTGTGGGTAAGATAGACGCAGACAAAGACGGGCTGGTAACTGTGGAGGAGCTGAGGGACTGGATAAAATATGCCCAGAAGCGATGGATTTTCGAGGATGTAGATCGTCAGTGGAAGGGCCACGATCTCAATGGGGACAACTTGGTGTCCTGGGAGGAATATAAAAACGCTACCTACGGTTACATATTCGGTAGGTCCCATTCATTCCTGCGTCCACTTCAACCCTGCCATTTGTTTTTTGTAGAATGATTGTAGGTAAGATAGACGTGGATCAGGATGGGTATGTGTCGGAGCAGGAGCTGACGGCCTGGATCAAGAAGGCTCAGAAGAAGTATATCTACGACAACGTGGAGCGCCAGTGGCAGGAGTTTGACATGAACCACGATGGACACATATCATGGGACGAATACAGAAATGTCACCTATGGCACTTACCTGGGTAAGGGGGGGAGGCTTACACTATGGTAACGTGCCTGGGATGACATGGGTTGGGGATTATTCATATTTTGTGTAAACAGGATGAGCAACGAGTCTGCAGCATGTTGGGAGAGCAGAGCATCCTGGGAGAGACTTTATTGGATTGATTTATATATTGTAATTTCATTAGTTCCTGGCAGTATCATATGAGAATCAAATCTACTTTGTATGTGCCACCTGCATCTCAACCGCGTGGCACATGTAACTACCACCAAACCTATTGTATCTCATAAGGGTCAAGCATCGTAATCTCTAATGGGACTCTGTCACCCCCAAAAGGAAGTTGTTTTTTTAGGTTATTCTTGAAGAACAGGAAAAAACTGGCTATATGTTGTTCACCATTTTTTTTTTCTAATCCGTCCTGGGAAATTACAAGTTGCTGCTGCATTTATATGCAAATGAATAGGTCATGTATATTACTAAGCTAGTTTGATGTGTCAAAATAAAGACCTGCAATGTAATCTGGCAGTTAGACCCAACGTGTCAGTCATGTTCACAGAATTCAGTAATAGTAATTCCCCTCGGGTTCATAATACTTGGGGGCAGTTTATCTTATTTACAATGGAAAAAGCAGTGTTTGCCCAAGTCCAGAATATGCCCTTTTTTCTGATTGGCCATTGTCTGACCACATGCTTCCAGACCCCGTCATCAGACAGTAATGTTGTTTTGCCTTAATCAGATGTTCCTCTTCATTTGTTTTCTCTCTGTCGGCTTCAGATGATCCCGATCCTGACAACAGCTTCAACTACAAACAGATGATGGTTCGAGATGAACGGCGCTTTAAAATGGCAGACAATGATGGTGACATGATCACCACAAAAGAGGAGTTTACTGCATTCCTGCACCCGGAGGAGTACGAATACATGAAGGATATTGTGGTTTTGGTGAGTCTTAGATATAGCTGCATGTACTGGCTGCCATTGTTATTGTGTAATCGGACCTGAGTATCGGATCTCTTGGTACTGTCCAATATGGCAGTTCATGACCCCTTTTTATTTTCTTCTCTATGTAGGAAACAATGGAGGATATTGACAAAAATGGGGACGGAGTCATTGATTTGGAGGAGTACATAGGTGAGCGATGTCACATATATCTGCCATGTATGGAAGGGACGGTGCAGGGAGATTTGTGAGCTGAGTATGGAAGTGCTGATTACAGGGCCACGTGCTCCATGCTGGATATAGATAGGACATATTGTATATGGAAGGGCTCTGTGTATAGTACAGTATATATGTCTATCCCGCTCCATGCTGATGATGGCCAGTAAGCTTGAAACAGCTGTACGTGGATAGGATTTCCAGCTTGTGTATAATCCAACCTTGGCTTTGCATAATGGCTGTGTAATGCAGCCAGCATAAGCTTAAAGGAACCCATGTTTAAAATGGGCTATGGATTGAAGAGCGAGGCATTTGTGGGCACATTTGCATGTCCCTGCTCAGCTTCCCAGAATGCAGTGTAATAACTGTTTTTCTCGAATTCTAAGCTGGAAGCAGTATTTTTAACTCGCTTTAGACATTCAAATGTGAATACAGATGTACTATTAATTTACTACTAGTGACTTGCCCCTCCCCTGTGTCTCTTTGGCCCTCTCTCCCCCCCCCGTGTCTCTTTGGGGAATGAGGCGGGGCAGTGACACGGGGGGAGTGAGACGGAGGGGGGCAGTGACACGGGGGGAATGAGACGGAGGGGGGCAGTGACACGGGGGGAATGAGACGGAGCGGGGCAGTGACACGGGGGGAATGAGACGGAGCGGGGCAGTGACACGGGGGGAATGAGACGGAGGGGGGCAGTGACACGGGGGGAATGAGACGGAGGGGGGCAGTGACACGGGGGGAATGAGACGGAGGGGGGCAGTGACACGGGGGGAATGAGACGGAGGGGGGCAGTGACACGGGGGGAATGAGACGGAGGGGGGGGCAGTGACACGGGGGGAATGAGACGGAGGGGGGGGCAGTGACACGGGGGGAATGAGACGGAGGGGGGGGCAGTGACACGGGGGGAGTGAGACAGAGGGGGGCAGTGACACGGGGGGAGTGAGACGGAGGGGGGCAGTGAGACGGAGGGGGGGCAGTGAGACGGAGGGGGGGCAGTGAGACGGAGGGGGGCAGTGAGACGGAGGGGGGCAGTGAGACGGAGGGGGGGCAGTGAGACGGAGGGGGGCAGTGAGACGGAGGGGGGCAGTGAGACGGAGGGGGGCAGTGAGACGGAGGGGGGCAGTGAGACGGAGGGGGGGCAGTGAGACGGAGGGGGGCAGTGAGACGGAGGGGGGCAGTGAGACGGAGGGGGGGGGGCAGTGAGACGGAGGGGGGCAGTGAGACGGAGGGGGGCAGTGAGACGGAGGGGGGGGGGCAGTGAGACGGAGGGGGGAATGAGACGGAGGGGGGGGGGCAGTGACACGGGGGGAATGAGACGGAGGGGGGGGGGCAGTGACACGGGGGGAATGAGACGGAGGGGGGGGGCAGTGACACGGGGGGAATGAGACGGAGGGGGGGGGGGCAGTGACACGGGGGGAATGAGACGGAGGGGGGGGGGGCAGTGACACGGGGGGGATGAGACGGAGGGGGGCAGTGACACGGGGGAGAACGATGTTATTCTTCTCTATGTGCTTTGGTATTTCTTTGTCACCAGTGATGTCATTTGCAGGTGATATGTACAGCCATGATGGGGACGCTGATGAGCCCGAGTGGGTGAAAACTGAGCGAGAGCAGTTTGTGGAGTTCAGAGATAAAAACCGTGATGGCAAAATGGACAAGGAGGAGACTAAGGATTGGATCCTTCCATCTGACTACGATCATGCGGAGGCTGAGGCGCGCCATCTTGTTTATGAATCAGACCAGAACAAGGTAAACCTGAGGGTGCATGTTTTAATTACAAGTGTACAGAAAAGTTATTTCAGTTCATTTTTGTGCCCGTGCCCACATTTATTACAAAACCACGGGGCAGAAGGCACAGTTTGGTAGAGCGCACCCCGTGTAATAATATAGAAACTGTATCTTTTACATTCTGATAATGTTCACAAGTGTAGATATTTAGAATGGTTTATACAGATATGACAGCCCCCGGCCCCTCCTGTAGTCCAGAGATAGGGCGTGTAGTTCCAATACCATCGCATTAGTTCAGCCGTATTGTTGCGTTAATCATTTAATTTATATTTCATTTTTGTTTTAGTTTCCATCAGTCCTTGGTACTTTAGGGATACAGGAGAGGTATAAATAGTGGAGTATTGTTGTATTATTATTACATGGCCTCTGCTGATCTGGCAAAATGGCTAATCCGGCAAGTCTCTGGAAACCAAGGAAATCAATGTTGTACCTGTATTAGGTCTGACGAGTGTTCCTTGTGAGGACTTGGAGTGGGCTGCACCTGATTCTCCCTCTTTCTCTCGCCCTCTCAGGACGGTAAACTAACACGAGAAGAGATTGTTGATAAATACGACTTATTTGTGGGCAGCCAAGCGACGGACTTTGGGGAGGCGCTGGTCAGACATGACGAATTCTAAGTAGTCACATGGCTCGCTCCAGAGACCAGGAGAGCCCACTCCCCGGGGCGAGAGGGGAGAAGAACAAAAGTAATTTATTGTAAACTGGTTTCTTCATCTTTGTGAGAGGAAGCGCAGCAAGACGTTGCTCCTGAAGAGCCCACAAACCCGGCCGACAGGAACATCACCACCCTCCTTATGTTTTTTGTTTTAGCCCTTGTTATCCCTGGGACACATCTACACTGTTGCAATAAGATACGCAGAGTGTTGGTTACTGTTGGGGGGATGGAGTAGTCAGAGTCTTCCAGGAATCCTTTACATATGTGACGCCATTCACAACAAAATAGAAATGGTTACAGTCTGTGCTGGATAATTTGTGGGCGAGTGGCTGGTTATAGAGGGGACGTTCCACAAAACACAAGTTGGTCTTATGTGAAACAACAAACTTAATTACATAAATATGTTCTAGAACGTTCTAGAACCCGTGACAACACGTTACTTTTTATTATATACTTACTCTAGGTGCTGTCATATAAAACAAACTTACAGTTCGGTGGAACTTCCTCTTTAAATTAGAGAGGCCTATTTAGTGTCCATAAAAGCTTGAGCCAATCAGAGTGCTCCATTTTGTAAACATTCACTTTTCAAATTGGTGGAGCTCTTTGGAGCAATCTGATTGGCTGTGCTGATAGTATTATTTCTGGTTCCTTTTTGCTGCCTATTTATGTGCTTAGTATTGTATTGAATTGTGTATTTCTAATTACCAAGTTATTTCACAAACTGCTCCTTATTAACCCTGTCAGGGCCAGAGGTGCTTCTGACTCTGCTAAGGTTATTGGGAGTAGAGAGTTCATGTTATATTTTTATAGTTTTTTTCCCCAGGGTAATGTGGGAAATTTTAGCCTCATTTAAACAATAACTTTTGCCTTTTTATTTTGTGTTCTGTAATGGGAAGTAATGAGCTGCCCTCTGTTATTCCTATTACAGTTATCAGACATTAATCCGGGGGGCAGTCATTTGTTTTGCTTCATTTCTATTGAACACAGACAGTTGGGGACTTTAAATCATTCGGTAATTTACTGGGGAGGAAGGAAGCCAAAGACCAACTGTCTCTGATATCCCACGATTCATTGCTGTGTCACTACCCATGAAAGGGTTAAGAAGGTGTTATTGACACAACGTAGTGCAAACATGGAGAATTAGACCAGTCGCTGCAATGTTAGAATTCGCTCCACCGTCCATGCAGTTTAACTCTTTATATTAGCTATTCTGTCTCATATAGTGACCGCGCGCGGACTCATCAACTTCAACACCTTGTCCAAAGTATATGTGCGTGTGTGTATATAACGTATTGGTCCGAATAAAAGCCGCACCCGTAAAGTTCAAGGGGAAAAAATAGAAAAAAGATAGTACTCAAATATAAGCCGCACCCGCATTAAAGCCGCACCCGTAACGTTCAAGGGGAAAAAGATAGTACTCAAATATAAGCCGCACCTGTAAAATTGGAGAGAAAAAGACTCTCCAAGTGATCCGCCATTGCAAGAAACCGGCTTTCTAATTAGCACTGTAGCTTTTTTGCAGGTTACAGGACGTTAGAATCACTAAAACTGTAAATCGCTATTCAATACCGCAGTCTAAAGCACGAAAATCGTCACCCTTAACTCGCAATCGCGCAAATCGGCAGTAATTTTGCATTCGCGAATAGAAGCCGCACACGTAACAAGCAAAGTTCGCAAATCGGCAATGATTTTTTTTTACAGTCGCGAATATAAGCCGCACCCGTAACTCGCAAGCTCAAAAATCGGAAAAAATGCGGCTTATATTTGGACCAATACGGGGTGTGTGTATATATATATGTATATATATATATGTATATATATATAGGTATATGTATATATATATATGTATATATATATATATATATATATATATATATATATATAAAAAACCACACACAATATATATATATATATATATATATATATTATTGTGTGTGGTTTTTTTTTCAGTGATATCTGGAAACAGTCCATCTTTGTCCAACTATCACCAGTGTGTTACCTG
This sequence comes from Discoglossus pictus, assembly GCA_027410445.1. Taxonomy (NCBI): domain Eukaryota; kingdom Metazoa; phylum Chordata; class Amphibia; order Anura; family Alytidae; genus Discoglossus; species Discoglossus pictus. Next base: position 402,137,294 of record CM050167.1, read on the forward strand.
CGGTTCCCCTTTTTTCTGCGCTGCCCTCCTTCCTGCCCCATGTCTCTCCCTGCTACATACTCACACACTATGGAACTTGAATTTCTATGTGAATGTATTGTCCATAAGCTGGGATTGGTAACCACTTTCCTGGGATGTGTGAGTAATGTTACCCAGATCTCAGACCGCGCCAGAGGACGCCATACTGAGCTGCTTGTGTTTATAATGATGGCTGCCTATTATAGACTTGGTTTTGTCAGGAAGTGCCTGCAATTTTACCAAACTAAATACTGAAATGGTTCATGTAAACAAAAATCACGAGTTGGTGATGAAACATGGCGGCAATGTGTTTTCTTTATTCAGTTGTACTTATACCAGATTAGTGTTTTTATATCTGTAACAAAGACAGTGAAACGTGTGCGGACAGTTGGGGAGAGCGTATTTACTTGCCCCTTGCAGCTGGGGTCGCACCATCGTGGCAGATTCCTCCGTAACTTGTTGCTCATTTTCTGTCAGTGCAAACAGTTATCTAAAGTGCCTGCGTAGACAGGACCTCGAGCAGCTAGTGGAGAGGTGGCATTGGTTGCTTGTTCAGTCGCATTAGGCAAGCCATAGTGTTTAGTACCATGAAAGCTCTATTGCCCAATCATATAAAGTTATGGATTATTACTCTTTTTTTATTTTCCTTCTATTAGTCTTTATTGAGCTGCCATTTTGGCATATCTCCTCCTTCACTGCTACCTACCATCCCTCACAGCATGACACCGTTAGAAGTTTGTGGCAGCAAGCTGTGAATCTCCATATTGCATCTTCTCGTGTAGACAGCATGAGCAATGGTTTCCTTTTCCACTCAGTCATTTGATGCTTGGTCTAACAAGTATGCACATTAAGATGAGGTATGGAGGTTCCCAGCTTGCTGTTACTTGCTTTACCAGTAGGGACCTGTTAATATAACCTTTCTACAGTAACCTGACCCCATCCGATACAAGAATCGGAGACATTACTGACCATCACACGGCCCAAGTGTATTTGTATCTCATGCTGCTTGCCCATTCCTTCTAGAGTCATGTAAATGAGTATTTCTATGGATACCCTGCTGGAAGCCATTGAACCTTGGACATTCGTCACACATCTTGTGTTTCCTTCTTACTTTAAATTAACATTTTGTATTCAATTCGGTGTAATCCATTGTCGCTGTATATAAATGTCCTCGGCTTGTCACACAATGGGTCCAGGTCAGTGGTGCCGCTTAGCCCCTTTATTTCTCTGGAAGGTGTGGGGTCAGGTCCGGTTTCCTCTTTTCAGCTGTAGTTTGTCCATCCAAGACCGCCATTTGTAGCCTTTGACTTCACTCGTTTTTAGTATTGAAAATCGAAAGTCTCCTCTATTTCATGTAACACATTTTTAACACTTGTTTTTGTATAAATGCACTTCTGCGTGCACTCAATAAAAATTTAGTAACAAAAATCTGATTTAATGTGACGTGTTTTAATATTTATGTGATTGGAATGTCTCGCATTGGAAGCCCCTTCAAATATTTCTTTGATCTTGTCTCTCCTTTTCCTTGTTGCGGATCTTAAAGATACTTACATTTTATGTAACAATGCGGTGAGTGTAATGTAGAGAATCTTCATTTTAGCAAATTCTTCATGACTGGCGGTTTTCTTATTTCTACAATGTTGATTCTAAAGTTGGGCGTACATTTTTTTTGATTGGTTAAGTCCCACAACATTGTGGCAACATACTAATAGAAGTTTTATCTGCATTTCCCCCCCAGCAGTTCCATTCCACCCCACCCCCAGCAGCACTATTCATCTTCCCAACCCCCTTACTTAGGAACCGGGCGACGGAGCTCAGTGCACATTAGTCAGAGGCTGGATATCCTTCCCGTGCTGCAGGGGAATTCCCTGCAATATGAAGCGCAGGCAGGGGAAGGATAACCAGCCTCTGACTAATGGGAAGCGGACTACGGAGCTCAGTGCACAAGTACGTGGGGGGTTGCTGAGGGGGCCCTGGGGGAGACACCAGTGATAGATTCGCCCATGCTCTTCACGGCCCGGCTGAACAGAGGCAGCGGACCGAGGGTTGGGGACCCCCCGCTTTAAAAAACATTGATGTGAGCATTATTTTGCAAATGAGTGACTACTGAATACGAAGTTGCTCATAATCGATAAGTCTGTTTAGCGTGTATTGATCTTCCCATTTCTTACAAAGCACACTGGCCTGCAAATTAAGCATTAATGACATGCACAAACAATGCTGAATAACTCAGGAATTATTTAACGTATAGATAATGCTCCTATAGTCCAACCTGTTGGGGTTTGAGATCCTATAACGGAAGTTAATAGTGAAAAGTATAAGTTCGATTAAACCAAGTGGTCATCTTTTGGTCCCTCCCTCTCTTCATTACATCATCATGTGGTAAGCGCCTCCATATCTGAATGCCAGGATGACCCACCAGTGGGAGCACCGTGGATTGGAACTGTAGTACATTTTTCATATCTGCTTACTGAACTTTTTGGACGTACGGGATCTCCATGGGCTAGTAATGTATCGACCAACAATTTAGTTCCATAAACTCATGTCAAGAAAACCTGCTCTACCCCTTATAAGTTCCATGATCAGACTTGAAATGTCCACATTTTTACCACAATGATAAATATCAAGTTGGGATTAAGTAACTTTTTTATTATTTCTTTCTACACACCATCACCAAATGGAGTTATGCAAAATATCACAGATAAAGCGACGTGCTCATAATGGGATATAAAGGGATTCCCTGAGGATGGTAGGAGGAAGGTGGATGCCCAAGCTCTGCCTCTGGATCCTGGAGTCTGAGCTTTCAGATGGTTTGCTCTGTCTTGTAAAGGGTGAGGTTTCAGCTGGGGGATGGGCTGACCTGGCTGGAGGATGTTGTTGAGACCTCTGTCCGCTGGCTTGAGGTTGACGCTTCAGAGTCATCTGCCATGGGTCTCCCGCACACCGTCTCCATGATGCACCCTCGGAACTGAGGAAGAAGATTGTGTGGAGGGAGCGGGATCACATGACATAATCAACATTTTTTTCTAAAAATGTAATCTGTTGTATTTACAGCTACAGAATATGTTGGCACTTTATTAATAAATTTATATATATATATATATATATATATATATATATATATATATATATCACCTTTACGCCAACATTTTTTTTTCATATGAAACCTTTCTAAAATATCTCTTCTGCAAGAGGCTCTGCCAATGTCTTGGGGCCAAACCACCCACTCTGGTTCTAACTACCATCAGGTAGACCTTTTCCCAGTTTAATTTACCTTGGTTTCTTTTGCCTCCTCCTATGACCTGCCCTACCACCTATAACTTGCCCTCCCTCCCGCCCTGTCCATAAACACCCACCTATGATTTGTGTTAATTCATAGTGCAGGTTTAGCACTATCACCTCCATCTCTCACAGCTGATACACTCACAGACTTGATCACTAATTAGCCATCTATTCTCTTTTTGTAATTACTCATTAAGCCCTTGTTTCTTCCTTTTAATTACTTTTTCTTTTTTTTCATCCCTTTAGGTTGTACATTTTGAGTTTTCAATCTTGAGGTGCTTTGAAAAAAACTATGTACATAAAGTTTAAACAAAAAAATAGGGCCTTGTACTGTTTTAATATGGTATTTTCATTTTTTCTTCATACCTAATCCCTGTACAGCGTTAAGAATATGTTGGTGTGTTACAAAAAACTGTAATAATAATAACTGTCAAAATGCTTTGTAAGGCTTGTATGTAATACAATCTGTATATAAACTCCAAAAATAGAGATTTACATATGCCTAGCATGGAGGGTGGAGATGGGGCTAGTGAGGATGTCAGGGCCTAGCATGGAGAGTGGCGATGGGTCTAGTGAGGATGTGAGGGCCTAGCATGGAGGGTGGATATGGGGCTAGTGAGGATGTCTGGGCCTAGCATGGAGGGTGGAGCTGGGACTAGTGAGGATGTCTGTGCCTAGCATGGAGGGTGGAGATGGGTCTAGTGAGGATGTCTGGGCCTGGCATGGAGGGTGGAGATTGGTCTAGTGCGGATGTCTGGACCTAGCATGGAGGGTTGAGCTGGGACTAGTGAGGATGTCTGGGCCTAGCATAGAGGGTGGAGATGGGGCTAGTGAGCATGTCAGGACCTAGCATAGAGGATGGAGATGGGGCTAGTGAGGATTTCTGGGCTTAACATGGAGGGTGGAGATGGGTTTAGTGAGGATGTCAGGGCCTAGCATGGCGGGTGGAGATGGGGCTATTGAGGATGTCTGTGCCTAGCATGGAGGGTGGAGATGGGGCTATTGAGGATGTCTGTGCCTAGCATGGAGGGTGGAGATGGGTCTAGTGAGGATGTCTGGGCCTAGCATGGAGGGTGGAGATGGGTCTAGTGAGGATGTCTGGGCCTAACATGGAGGGTGGAGATGGGTTAGTGAGGATGTCTGGGCCTAGCATGGAGGGTGGAGATGGGTCTAGTGAGGATGTCTGAGCCTAGCATGGAGGGTAGAGATGGGGCTAGTGAGGATGTCAGGACCTAGCATAGAGGATGGAGATGGGGCTAGTGAGGATTTCTGGGCCTAACATAGAAGGTGGAGATGGGTCTAGTGAGGATGTCAGGGCCTAGCATGGAGGGTGGAGATGGGGCTAGTGAGGATGTCTGGGCCTAGCATGGAGGGTGGAGATGCTGCTAGTAAGGATGTCCAGGGAGGTAGCTGAGTTACAGTTCCAAGGGAACGCAGGGGGAACATGAGGAGGAAGCAGTCCAGTTCTCAGTTGTCACGCACCATCAGATTTGCCAGATTTAGTTAAACTGTTGGTAATGTCCATTCAGGAATGGTAATGCCAGATAGAGCTGTTCCCTTTAACAGCCAGGAGAACAGTTCTACTGGAGCAGTAGGAGGGCAGCATAGGCAGAGCAACAGACAGGTTTTGGTGTTGGGGGATTTTCTTATTAGGAAGGTAGACTGGGTGGTTTGTCACCCAGATCCCAGCAAGCAAACTGTTTGCTGTCTCCTGGGTGCTCGGGTTTGGCATGTTGTGGATAGGTAGATAAATTATTGGGAGAGGCGGTAAACGGAACCGGCAGTCTTGGTACATATTGGTGACAATAAACTGGATAAATGAGACCAGCAGTTCATCTAAGGGGAGCAGGATCTTGAGTACACTCAGGGATCATTATCTGGCCCAGGTTATACAAGAGCCTACTAGAAATGATGCCATCTTGGATTTAGTCATCACACATAATATTTATTTTAAATTCATTAAAGCCTCTACAACATGAGAGCTATATCTATAACCTATACAATTCTGGAGATGTATACTGTGGTCTATTAAGTTGTGGCCCAATTCTTATTATTATCCTTTATTTATTCCAACATATTCCGTAGCACTATACAGGGATTAAGTACAAAATTAACACATTAAGCTGTGTTTGAGCTTACGATCAACGTACACAGAACTTGTTCCCAGAGCACTACACAAGATGGAAAACTCACAAACTTACATCTAAACTTAAAGATGTGTGTATTTTTGTGACATAACTATTAACCAGTGCAGTGCCTTAACCCTAAAGTATTTTATCTTCTATATAATTTATTATTGTGTATAAAAATTAAGCCTTCTTCTGAATCACTACCTTATCCTTTGTGAAGGGGCTTGTGTACTTCGATGAAGCTGTGAGGTATACCATGTAGGCTCAGCCAAGATGGGCAACTCATGGCAGAGAGGTCAGACAAATTGCGGTCCACTGGAGAAGAATCTGCCAACCCACTCCAGTATCTTTGCTAAGAAAACTTTATAGACAGCCATAACGATATGGCACCGTAAGATGAGCCCCTCAGGTCAGAAGGTGCTTACCACATTGCCGAAGAAGATCAGAGGACAAGTAGCACCAGATCTAGGAAGTGGTTGGGCCAAAGCCAAAAGGACACCTAGCTGCAGATGTTTCTGGAGGGGACAGGAAAGTCCGCTGCTGCAAAGATCAATTCAGCATAGGAACCTGGACTGTTAGAACTATGAACCAAGGTAAGCTGGACGCGGTCAAACATGAGATGACAAAGTTAAACATTGATAACCTGGGAATTGGTCAATGTAAGTGGATTGGAGTGGGACATTTCACATCAGATCTTTTACTGTGGTTAAGAATCTTGCAGAAGAAATGGAGCAGCCCTCATAGTCAAAGAGTGGCCAAAGAAGTGCTTGGTTACAACCCAATAAATGAAAGGCAAATAATTACACATCACAGTGACCAAAGTCTATGCTCCACCCATGGATGCTGAAGAGGATGAAGTTGTCAAGTTCTATGAAGATCTTCAACACGTCATAGATATAACACCAAGAAAAGATGTTACTGTCATAGAGATTGGAAGCTAAAGTAGGGAACCAAAAGATACCCGTAATAACTAGCAAGTTTGGTCTTGAAGTACAAAATGATGCAGGTCAGAGATTAGTAGAATTCTCTCATGAAAATTCTCTGGTCATAACAAACACCAACTTCCAACAGCCTTCAAAATGACTCTACACATGGACATCACCAGATGGACAACATAAAAATCAGATTGGTACAAAGTGCATAGTCAAAGATGGCGGAGCTCTATACAGTTAGCAAAAACAAGACCTGGAGGTGACTGCGGCTCAGACCATGAGCTTCTTATTGCAAAGCTCAAAATTAAACTGAAAAAAAAAAGGGAAAATCGTCAGATCAAGCAGATACGAAATAAATAATATCCCTTGTGAATATGCAGTGGAAGTAAAGAATAGATTTAAGGGACTAGACATGGAAGGTAGAAGGCCAGAAGAACTCTGGACCGAGGTTTGCAACATTATCTAGGAAACAGCAACAAAGAATATCCCCAAAATAGAGAAAACTAAGAAGGCAAACTGGCTGTCTGATGAGACTTTGCAAGTAGTCCAGAAAAGAAGGAAAGTGAAAGGTGTTGGTGACAGGAAAAGATTTGTCCAACTGAATTCCAGAGGATAGCACGAAGAGACAATGAGACTTTCTACAGTGAGCGATTTAAAGAGATAGAGGAAGATAACAGAACGGGGAAGTCAAGAGATCTCTTCAAGAAGATTGTGAACCTGGGAGGTGTGGCCAACCAGGGACTGAGCAAGACGTGTCAGCCTGCAGCTCCCAGGATCTGGCCATAACGCCCTACAAAGCATATAATAAGAATTAGGAGACTGGACTGAGCAAAACAATATCACTTGCGGGTGGCTTTAATAAAATTTGCCACCCACGAGGTTGAGGCCTAAAAGGCCAGCCAAGACCTGGCTATAGTAGATCATTCAGCCCACCTACCTCCCTCCACATCAATATATATTATCTAGCAGGTCAAGAATTAAGAATTAACATCTCAAGGTAGGCTCCATCTACAATGTCACCCTAATAAATCACAATATACCACACAGGCCTGATATCATACAGCAGCATTACCTGCATAGATAAGAGGCTGAAAGTGACCCGGCATGTACTATATGCCAGGAGTGGGACATTGCAGACCCAAGTAAGATTCTGCTTTATATGCAGCAGTGACAGCGCTAATTTCTACAGTCATAGACCTAAGACCCTGATTACGCAACAAAAAGCTCTAGAAGTTTCCGAGCAATACGGTAACACTCAGAGTCTGTATACAAGCATGGCGGCCGCAGTGAGACACCTAGGGGCAACAGACGGTACTGCTTCCTACAACCCAGAAAATGGGCCACTGAGAAACCTGACATTACCCCACTGAAAGAGTCAGGCAACAAACAGCTACTTAACACTGCCCAAAGGGAAGAATTAGAGAAAAATCTATCCCAACCGGACAAGTGATCACAGACACCTACAGGATAAATCACATCCGTACCGGAGGGAGCCGCAGGTCCGAAAAAACAGGCCAATAGACGCTGGAGAAAAGTCCAAAAGATTTACAGGGAAAATATCATTGTAAAAAGTACCAACAAAGATTAAGATGTAAAGACCACATGCTGCCCCCAAAGAAGGGACACATACGCAGAGTGACAAGAGTAGATAAGAAGCCAATATACTATTTATAGGTCTAATATAGAGAATGGCGGGAGTGTCCACAAGGAGGAATTCTAAAGACATACAGTCATATTACAGTCTTCACTTATATATGGCGGAATATGTGAATACCTTATGACAGAAAATGTCAGATTTGACAGAATCCACAGGGCATTGGGGACCCGGACAACTAATCCGGACCGTCCAAGAGGTTATAGCTCGCTTTCACTATTTTACCACCAAAGAGTCATTTATGAGAACGACTAGAAATGGAGTCCCGGAAATAGAGGGACGACATCCTAGTATCTTCTCGGACTTATCCCCAGTGACCCTGTACAAAAGGAGAAAAATGAAACCAGTTCTGTAAAGTATACTGCAACACCGATGGAAAACCACATGGGGCTTCCTATTCTGCCTAAATATAGTAAAAGACGGAAAGATCTTCACTGTCAGAACCTTAGAAGACGGTGTCGCTCTTCTTGGATCGTGGAAGATACAATTATCAGAAAACACCGGCCAAACCACAAGAGGAAGCACAAGACACTGCCGGGCCCTGAATCACAACTCACGGCAAGAAAGGAAAGGAGAAGTTTGGAATAATTTGGTTTGACTGTTTACCTTTGGAACAAAACAACTCTGACTTAAACTAAAGCTCATAACATAGAAGATCTAAAACAGATCTTAGGAGCTGGAACACAGACAGTACATACGTAAGTACAAAAAGTTTACTAGTAAGAAAAGTTTGCAAGAACCACTCACTGACTCGTAATAAAATGTTTAACTGAGATCTACCTTAGGGGCATTATTGTTTAATCAGTTACAAGGTGAATCGTCTCAGTATTTGATTAACCCTTACACCCCCTAGCCTAACCCTAACCCTTACACCCCTAGCCTAACCATTACACCCCTAGCCTAACCCTAACCCTACCCCCTAGCCTAACCCTAACCCTTACACCCCTAGCCTAACCCTACCCCCCCCCACACAGATTAACCCTAAACCTTATACACCCTAGCCTAACCCTTACACCCCTGGCCTAACCCTAACCCCTAGCAAAACCCTAACCCTTACACCCCTAGCCTAACCCTAACCCTTACACCCCTAGCCTAACCCTAACCAATAAACCCCTAGCCTAACCCTTACACCCATAGCCCAACCCTAACCCTTACACACCTTAGCCTTACCCTAAACCCTTACAACCCTAGCCTAACCCTTACACCCCCTAGGCTAACCCTAACCCTTACACCCCTAGCCTAACCCTACCCCCCCACACACACAGATTAACCCTAAACCTTATACACCCTAGCCTAACCCTTACACCCCTGGCCTAACCCTAACCCCTAGCAAAACCCTAACCCTTACACCCCTAGCCTAACCCTAACCCTTACACCCCTAGCCTAACCCTAACCATTAAACCCCTAGCCTAACCCTTACACCCATAGCCCAACCCTAACCCTTACACACCTTAGCCTTACCCTAAACCCTTACAACCCTAGCCTAACCCTAACCCTTACACCCCCTAGGCTAACCCTAACCCTTACACCCCTAGCTAACCCTAACCCTTACACCCCCTAGCCTAATCCTAACCCTTATACCCCCTAGCCTAACCCTAACCCTTACACCCCTAGCCTAACCCTAACCCTTATACCTTTGGGAACGGAACATACTTTTACACCAAACATTATGGTTAAGCATTCAACTCGAGGTCCCCATAAAAATGCTATCGACCTGCATAAATCATACCATAAAGCAATGGAAAGAAATAAACAAAATAACTAGCCTAGAGGGGTCATGGCTAACACCCCTGTGGGTGCCAATAAACATAAACAATCAGCTAGGATGGTGGGATCAGAAGCAACTTACTATAGCTGCAGATTTATTAAGGATGAACCAGAATTGGTCCGCAACCAATTTTAGTGCCAATTTTCACATATCACGCAAGGAATGGCTAAATCTAATGTCAGTTAACAAGAGGTTAACAAAAATCAATAAAATCAATAAACAAGCAAACAAATTCCCCTTTTGAAGAATGCTGCATAAATAACGCAAAAGGAAAGAAAAACAACTATACAATCACTTAAATGACCAAAATGTTACACTATAAAGGTGCTTGCGAAGCGGACCTACAGATAACCCTGGGCGATAAACAATGGGGAAAAGTATTAAAACAAGCAGCAAATTCATCCCTAAACATTACACGAAAGGAAAACTCCTATAAAACCATCATGAGATGGTACCTCACACCATCTAGAATCCAGCGGTCCAATAGGCTAAGGGAAGGAACATGGTCAAGAGGTTGCCCAAACGTATGGACCCTGAGACATATACTGTGGGACTGAGTCAAAATTAAACCTATATGGACAGTGACCTATAATTCCATAGAGAAGCTATGGGGAAAAACATTCACACAAAAACCAGAGGAAGCACTATTAGGTTTGCCAATACTAGGCCTCACCAAATCAGAACAATTCCTAACAAACCAAAGCAGCTAGATGTATAATTTCCTAACACTGGAAACTACCCACCCCAGAGTCAGTATTACAGAAAATCCCATTCATTCAGTCCATGAGCAGCCGGTCCGCCGAAATAGATGAGAGATACAGGAGAGATGGAGGAGATGGGCCTCCTGCTAGGACGTGTGAGAGCCACGAGATGAGACTGGTGGTAGAATTTGGTATGGTGTTTTTTTTATTATTATTTTATCACTGTTAATGAGTTAACGTAATGGCGTACACAGTGGGAAGCAAGTGGCAGTTTACAAGAAAATTGTGAAATGTATCAATAGAATTCTTGCAAAAAAAAGAAAAAATGTAAAACCTTTTGAGACAAGGAAACAAAGAATGTTTTCACTTTAAATTGCCAATTGTTAGTTCATTCTGGATGTAAATTTAATATATCAATGAATGGATGTGAATGATAAAAGATAAAAATGGTAGGGACTTAGAAGAAGATCAGATAAAGAAGAGATGGCAGGAATACACTGAGGATCTATACAGGAAGGATCTTTACAGCAGTGATGGCCAATGAGCTGGAGCCAGACATCTTGGAGATCGAAGTGAGATGGGCCCTAGGATGTCTTGCTGATAACAAGACTGCAGGAGGTGATGGAATCCCAATTGAACTATTCAAAAAGATGATGCTGTGAAAGTGCTGCTTGTCTTATGCCAACACACCTGGAAAACTCAACAATGGCCAATAGACTGGAAAAGGTCAGTTACATCCCAATCCCCAAAACAGGCAGTGCCAAAGAGTGCTCCAATTATCGAACAATTGCGCTCATTTCACATGCCAGCAAGCTAATGGTTATGATTCTACAATCTCAGCTCCAACAGGAACTACCAGATGTGCCAGCCGGGGCCGCAAAGGAAGAGGCACAAGAGATCAAATTGCCAATGTCCGCTGGATAATAGAGAAAGCAGCAAGTTCCAGAAAAACATTTACTTCTGCTTCATAGACTATTCTAAAGCCTCTGACTGTGTGGATCACAACAAAATGTGGCATGTCCTTAAAGAGATAGTAATACCAGATCATCTAATCCTCCTCCTAAAGAATCTGTATGTCGACCAAGAAGCCACAGCCAAAACCAAACATGGGACAACAGAATGGTTCAAGACCGTAAAAGAAGTGCGACAAGGTTGTATATTGTCACCTTTTTTATTCAACTTATATCCAGAGTACATAATGTGTAGGGCTGGACTGGAGGAATCCAAAGCCGGAATCAATATTGCTGGAAGGAATATCAACAACCTCAGATACGCTGATGATACTACTCTGATGGCTGAAAGTGAGGAGGAACTAAAGGACTTATTGATGAAAGTAAAAGAAGAGTGCAAAAGCTGGCCTGGTGCTCAATGTTAAAAAGACGAAGATCATGAAAAATAGATGGGGAAGAAGTGGAGGCAGTGACAGATTTTATTTTCCTGTTGTCCATAGAGTCACAGAGAGTCGGACGTGACTGGAAGACTAAACAACATAGAAATTAAGATGTTGCTCTTATGCTTAATGTTATTATACACAAACAAGATAAGTAGAAGGTCGGTACTGATCCCTCAGGGGCTACAACTTCTCCTTTAGTCCTGTTTGATACATTTTATTTTCCTTTTGTTTTGTTTTCTCTCCTCACTTCCATTCACAGTGTTTGTTGTTGAAATGGAAACAAGTTAAAGTGTTAAAGGGGCCTCTATTTGGTGCTTCTCACCATTCACAGCAGAAGAGGACATCTCTGCCATTAATGGTAAGTACTTTATCAATTGAATGTTACAAAAATAGACATTTTCTTGAAGTATAAGGACATTATATTGCTAATTATTAATTGGAGCATTGCACATGCTCAGAGAACTTGCAGTACATGACGAATAAATGCTGGACATTGCTCTTAGCCTCCATCCAAAGGCTGCAATAAAGTAGGTGCACACCCACATGGAGTAATGTTCATGATAAGCCCCTCACATAAAGATAGGAACAATTACTAACTTCAATTTCACTTTACTGCAAGAAAATGCGATTTTTAATATAACATTCAACTGTAAAAGGTACTTATTTTTTGTTGTTTAGATGTTCAGTCGCATCCAGTTTTCGGACATCAACCATTCGCTATCTGATCCTGCTTATCTATAAAGTTATCTTGGCAAAAATATTAAAGTGGTGCCAGCTCCTTCATCAGGGGACTGAGATATGTCTGACCTCAGTGATATGACCTGCCCATCTTGGCTGGTATAGCTCACAGCTTCACTAAGGTACAAAAGCTCCTTCACCACAACAAGGAAACGATCCAGAAGTGGAAGGTACTTATTACTACCTATTTTACCAATTTTGGAATTTTCTCCATCTCTTTAGTGAATAAGCAGTGTCTTTACCACCACCATCTTCCTTCCCACCATCCAGTTCCCCTTGTACTCACAGTCACACTTCATATTATCCCAAGAATGTTCCAAACAAACTTCCAGTTTATAGGATAAGAAATCTTAGAGCATTGAAATAGTTAGATACTATCTAGATCATCCAAGTAGGTCAATGACCAAATTAGGTCTATGACTTAATCCCCATAAGTAGATGCTAGACTAGACTAGATAGAACAAGCAGTTCCCATACTCCCCATTGTTTATTATCCTACACATGTCCACATTTCAACTCCATCCGATTTTTATGACCTCCATACCTGCTTGTTCATGAAGGAATATATGATGGGGTTGTACACACAGGCGCTCTTGGAGAAGAAGGCCGGAATGGTGACGAGGCGCAGGTCCATTGCATGGTTGCGGTTGTTCACCATGTACATGGCCATGGCAGCATAGGGAACATAACACAGACAGAAGGAGCCAATCATGACAATGACCATCCGAGACACCTCACGCTCGGCTTTCTGGGTGGTAGCAGATTCCTGCTGCTGGGCTGCCACCTAAAGAATACACAATATAGGAGGTTAAACATGGACACTGGTTCCATGCATTGCCTGGGATAATGAAGTCCCCTATAGTCTTCAAGGACGGACTCCATCCTACTTTGTGAGAGTGAACATATAGGCACTGGATCTACACAGATATACAACCCATGACAATGAAATCTATCTACAGTCTTCAAGGAGACTCCATAGCACATGTTGAGAGAACATTTGGTACTGGATCTATGCAGAGATATTCCGCATTTTCATCCCATCCATTGCTAATTTCAATGTTAAAGGGCCTCTGTACTGCTTTGCCCTCTTCTACCTATTGTTGGCCCTATGGTAGAACCAAGCTTCACACCACTACATGTCCTACACTGTCAATCACTGATATCAAGTTCCACTGTTGGATCTTGTATGGATGGCCCAAGTAGCCCTTCTATTATTATTACCCCACATATTCCATAGAACCATAAAGGGGTTAAGTACAAAGAACAGTATTAAACCCATGGCACAAAAATGTAGGGTCCTGTCTGAGCTTAAAATATTAACTACCTCCTTCCAGTGGAAGTGCTTGGGTCAAACACAATTAAGGCATTGAAGCATACCTGGGTTATGCATAAGGCTGTCCTGGTCCATACTCGCTGACCCTCACTGGTACTGTATGAGCTTTGTGCCCCGAGGCATGCCTGGGTTATGTATAAGGCTGTCCTGGTCCATACTCACTGACCCTCACTGGTACTGTATGAGCTGTGTGCCCCGAGGCATGCCTGGGTTATGCATAAGGATGTCCTGGTCCATACTCGCTGACCCTCACTGGTACTGTATGAGCTGTATGCCCCGAGGCATGCCTGGATTATGCATAAGGCTGTCCTGGTCCATACTCGCTGACCCTCACTGGTACTGTATGAGCTGTGTGCCCCAAGGCATGCCTGGGTTATGCATAAGGCTGTCCTGGTCCATACTCGCTGACCCTCACTGGTACTGTATGAGCTGTGTGCCCGAGGCATGCCTGGGTTATGCATAAGGCTGACCTGGTCCATACTCGCTGACCCTCACTGGTACTGTATGAGCTGTGTGCCCGAGGCGTGCCTGGGTTATGCATAAGGCTGACCTGGTCCATACTCGCTGACCCTCACTGGTACTGTATGAGCTGTATGCCCGAGGCATGCCTGGGTTATGCATAAGACTGTCCGGGTCCATACTCGCTGACCCTCACTGGTACTGTATGAGCTGTATGCCCCGAGGCATGCCTGGATTATGCATAAGGCTGTCCTGGTCCATACTCGCTGACCCTCACTGGTACTGTATGAGCTGTGTGCCCCGAGGCATGCCGGGGTTATGCATAAGGCTGTCCTGGTCCATACTCGCTGACCCTCACTGGTACTGTATGAGCTGTGTGCCCCGAGGCATGCCTGGGTTATGCATAAGGCTGTCCGGGTCCATACTCGCTGACACTCACTGGTACTGTATGAGCTGTGTGCCCCGAGGCATGCCGGGGTTATGCATAAGGCTGACCTGGTCCATACTCGCTGACCCTCACTGGTACTGTATGAGCTGTGTGCCCCGAGGCATGCCTGGGTTATGCATAAGGCTGTCCTGGTCCATACTCGCTGACCCTCACTGGTACTGTATGAGCTGTGTGCCCCGAGGCATGCCTGGGTTATGCATAAGGCTGTCCGGGTCCATACTCGCTGACACTCACTGGTACTGTATGAGCTGTGTGCCCCGAGGCATGCCGGGGTTATGCATAAGGCTGACCTGGTCCATACTCGCTGACCCTCACTGGTACTGTATGAGCTGTGTGCCCCGAGGCATGCCTGGGTTATGCATAAGGCTGTCCTGGTCCATACCCGCTGACCCTCACTGGTACTGTATGAGCTGTGTGCCCCGAGGCATGCCTGGGTTATGCATAAGGCTGTCCGGGTCCATACTCGCTGACCCTTACTGGTACTGTAAGAGCTGTGTGCCCTGAGGCATGCCTGGGTTATGCATAAGGCTGTCCTGGTCCATACTTGCTGACCCTCACTGGTACTGTATGAGCTGTGTGCTCCGAGGCATGCCTGGGTTATGCATAAGGCTGTCCGGGTCCATACTCGCTGACCCTTACTGGTACTGTATGAGCTGTGTGCCCTGAGGCATGCCTGGGTTATGCATAAGGCTGTCCTGGTCCATACTCGCTGACCCTCACTGGTACTGTATGAGCTGTGTGCCCCGAGGCATGCCTGGGTTATGCATAAGGCTGTCCTGGTCCATACTCGCTGACCCTCACTGGTACTGTATGAGCTGTGTGCCCTGAGGCGTGCCTGGGTTATGCATAAGGCTGTCCGGGTCCATACTCGCTGACCCTTACTGGTACTGTAAGAGCTGTGTGCCCCGAGGCATGCCGGGGTTATGCATAAGGCTGTCCTGGTCCATACTTGGTGACCCTCACTGGTACTGTATGAGCTGTGTGCCCTGAGGCATGCCTGGGTTATGCATAAGGCTGTCCTGGTCCATACTTGGTGACCCTCACTGGTACTGTATGAGCTGTGTGCTCCGAGGCATGCCTGGGTTATGCATAAGGCTGTCCTGGTCCATACTCGCTGACCCTCACTGGTACTGTATGAGCTGTGTGCCCCGAGGCGTGCCTGGGTTATGCATAAGGTTGTCCTGAGGGATAATTAAGCTAAACTTTTAGATAGACTAGATGCCATCCAATCTATATTTAGGGATGGGCGCAGTGCACCCCCCCCAACCCCCCGCCCGGGCACTCACTGCCCGCAGAGCCCCCAGGAGCTGGGCGTAAGAGAAGCAGATCAGGGTCAGCGGGATGATGAAGCAGAAGATGAAGAGGAACCAGGTGTAATATTCACTGCGATACTTGGTGCCAACGGTGTACCAGTCTGGGCCACATGAGCACTGCAAGCCCTCGGGGATAAACCTGAAAGACGGGGGGCAAGGGGCAGGAAAGGGAGCAAAGGAGGGGAGGGAGCATAGGGGTAAAAGAGGAAGGGGCAAAGGAGAATAGGCGGAGCAAAGGAGGGGAGGGTGACCAAGAAGAGGAGGGGGCAAGGAGGCGAGGAGGGCAAAGGAAAGGAGAGGCAAATAAGGGTAGGGGTTTAAAGGGGGGGGGGCGACAGATGACAAAACTTTATTTTATAATGAAAATAATGTAAAAAAATAATATATAATCACACATATTTTCAGCAGCCTAGAAATAAATAATGTAGAACATGGTGGACATGTTGGATTTAGAAATATATTTGATGCTACAGTAGAATCCACCATTTTGGTTTCAGCCGATCTACTTCTGATGGTAGGAGGAGACCTTGAATGCAGAGGAAACTTCCATTAGTCTTACTGACTGGCTCAGGACAGCTGCGTTTCAGTTTCTGTCTTTTCCCACCACAGAAGCAGATAATCAGAAAGAAAAATGGCGTCTCCCACTGCAGGATTTGCCGTGGCTTCATATAATTACACATTATTCCAAATATACAGAAAAATAAAACCTCAGAGATCGCTGCAGTCGGTGAAGTGTTAGATAATAGGGCCCAGAAGTCACGTGTTTTATGCATAAATTACCTGAAATAATAATAATAGAAATAATACCTGTAGGGATTGCGTCTGCTGACAACTTTACCTAAGATGGTTCATTAAGGCTCACAGTTGGGTGATAAAAGCAAGATGGTACCCAGCTGATTATTTAAGTGTAATCACTAAAGATTTATTTTTTTAATGAGGTTTCTGTTGTTTTTCGTATTTATATCAAATGTAACCTATTTCTTTTTTTGTCTATTTCAATTTCTACAATAAGTGGGACCTTTGCTGTGTCCCTTTAGTTTGCTGGCCTTTCGCTGTGTCCCTGGTCATAGGAGCTTTGTGCCCTGAGGGGTAGTGCCAGCCTGCAATCCCTGGTCCATACTCGCTGACCATTTGCTATGTCTCTGGTCCATACTGGCTGACCCTCGTGGTACTGTACCTGCTCCATCCTAGGAAGGGTGGGATGGACACCCCGATGCCGATCATCCAGGTGCAAATGACTACGGACATGGCGTGTTTGGAGCTGAAGCGGAAGCTGCCCATGGGCTTACAGATCACTATATACCGCTCAAAGGCCAGGAAGGCAAGTGACCACCCAGTGACCAGGCCTACGGAGAAAAAGAGGGGGAGACCAGTCAGTGACCAGGCCTAGGGAGAGAGAGGAGGGAGACCAGTCAGTGACCAGGCCTAGGGAGAGAGAAGGCGAAAGACCAGTCAGTTACCAGGCCTAGGGAGAGAGAGGAGGAGACCAGCCAGTGACCAGACCTAGGAAGAGAGAGGAGCATGACCAGTCAGTGCCCAGGCCTAGGGAGAGAGAGGCAAAGACCAGTCAGTGACCAGGCCTAGGGAGAGAGAGGAGGAGACCAGTCAGTGACCAGGCCTAGGGAGAGAGAGGAGGAGACCAGTCAGTGACCAGACTTAGGAAGAGAGAGGCGAGAGACTAGTCAGTGACCAGGCTTAGGAAGAGAGAGGTGAGAGTACAGTCAGTGATCAGGCCTAGGGAGAGATACAGTGCCACATGGGAGACTATTGTGCAAACTAAGGGATACAGGAGTTGCAGTAAATATCTGCTCATGGATCGAGAGATTAAAGACAGGAAGCAAAGGGTTGTGGTAAATGGAACATACTCAGATTGGACTAATGTGGTAAGTGGGGTTCCTCAGGGCTCAGTATTAGGTCCTCTTCTTTATAACATATTTAGGCCAGTTAATTCAGTACAACTTGGAGCACACCACTGTAAACCTCTCAGAAAACCATATTGAAATACTTTTTGAATTTATGAAATACATTCTTTTTTCACAGAGATATTTAAAAATTAAATCTCTGTTTACACGAGACTCCAGACAAAGCCACAACAGTAGCTCCGTGCAGAGAGCTTAAGCACAAAGAGTTAACCCTTTGCAAATTCATGTTTGCAGGGAAATGACTGCTGGATTCAGCTACAAATGACAGTTGGGGGTTAAAATATCCTCCATATTCCTGAAGTTCAGAGAAAAAACACAAATCTTTGTGCTTGTGAAGTCTACACCTCGTGAATGTGTAAACAGACCTAAGACTGCAGATTTTTAGCTGTTATTAGTATAATTTAAAAAAACAATAGATCATTTTAACATAGACTCTTGTTATCTTTCACACTATGAAGACACTTATAGTGAGGTACATGGCCCTTTAATGACTGGGAAGTAGGACTGGGAAGTATTGTCTCCATTTTCGCTGATGACACGAAGTTGTTCAAGGTAATTAAATCAGATAATGATGTGCTTTTCCTCCAAAGGGATTTACATAAAATTAAGGAATGGGCATCTAAATGGCTGATGAGATTTAATACGAATAAGTGTAAAGTTATGCATCTGGGAAGGAAAAATAGCCATGCAATTTATAATCTTAATGGAGCAAATCTAGGTGTATAGGATATTGAAAGGGATTTGGGAGTGCTTGGGGACAACCACCTAGGTAACAGTGCTCAAAGCCAAGCAGCAGCTGCAAAGGCAAGTAAAATATTAGCATGTATTAAGAAGGGTATAGAAGCCAGGGAAGAAGATATAATTCTGCCACTATACAAATCTCTAGTACGCCCTCATTTGGAATATGGAGGACAATTTTGGGCATCACTTTATAAAAAGGACATTTTAGAGCTGGAAAAGGTACACAGAAAAATCTTACAGCCGACAAGAGGACATCTCTGAGGTTAGAATAAATATATTTCAAATAAAGAAAAATAATTAATCTTCACAGGAAGGGTATGCAGATTGTGGAACTCACTATCAAAAGAGGTTGTGACAGCAGATTCAGTAGATAACTCTATAAGGGGGTTGGATGTATCTTTGATTAAAAAGGGCATTCAGGGTTATAAGTAGGGTATTGGTCCCGGGCACAGTCATTTTTTTATAATCACAAAGTAGAGGAGACCTGAAAGTTTTAACTTAATGGACTAAAAGTATTTTTTTCTTTCAACCTCAGTTATTATAATACTGGGTTATTTTGTGTGGGAAAAAAAGTTTTAACTCCAACAGTATGTCCAGTTATCCGTTGGGGTCACCGGTCATAACAACTCCAGAAATTCCTGCCTTTGGCTACAGGAATCCCGATCTCAGGAAATCTTCTTAGAAGGAATGGGCCTCTCGGTGCAAGGTGGTCAGATCAGGAGCTCAGGGTTACTGGATCAGCAAACTGGTATCGTCTGCTTCTTCAGTGGGCTCGAAAAGGCCAAGGAGACCAATCCTACCCAACAGATTCCAATCCAATGTTTAAGCCCTTCTCCCAAGAGAGGAGTAGATATTCAAGGCAGCAAAGTGATTTTAGCTCAGGAGTCTTCCCTCTAAATGAAACACACCATTGTCCATGTGTTCCAAGAAGAGCATGTTTATTTCTCATTACAGGCAGTGTATTTATACAATTTTAGCACAAAGGATTTACATGTTTGTGGGCTGAACATATGCAAATCCCCTGCCCAGATTAGAACTAACCAATAACAGATGTGCCTGTGGGGGTATGCAGCTGATTGGTCCATAAAGAGCCAATTAGGAGGCAGGGAAAACTGTGGGCTTGGCTTGCCCACCTTGGTGGTGGATCTATAGGAGGCACCTACAGAGAGAAAGAGCGGGAACACGCAAAGGAAAACTAATACACTTAAATGGCCACAATATGTCACTACAGGATGATCTCTCCCTAGGGTAGCAGTGCATTGGCTACAGCTGGCTTATTTTATACAACTGTTTTTAAATCCTGAAAGTATATTAGTTAAGGGAAAACAGATCTTCACAATGAGAAGACAGGATGGTAGAGGAGGAGATGAATAGATGAGATCATTCAAACAATGAACATGAGCTTGAGTGAGCTGAGAGGGGCAATGGTTGAGGGATGTGCCTGGTGTTCTGCAGTCCATAAGGTCACGGAGCATCAGACCCGCCTGAATGAATGAACAACAAGTGTAGGTAGTAGATCGGAGGGCATTGGGTTGTAGTAGGGAGTGAGGATTAGAGAGAAAGCTCAGGGAATAGAGACAGAGCTTTTGAAATAGAGAGTAGGGTCAGAATATTTAATATAAGAGTATAGGAGAGCGCAAGGACTGTAGTCTTGGTAACATGAAGATATATATATTGTACTCACCACTTCTGGATCTCTACCTTGTTGTGGTGAAATGGCTTGTGTACCTCAATGAAGCTGTGAGCTATACCATGTATGGTCAATCAAGATGGTCCGGTCATAGCAGGGAGGTCAGAAAAATCATGATCCACTGGCGAAGCAACTGGCACCCACTCCAGTATTTTTGCAAGATGATTCATAGGGTCAAGGAGAGTCGAACAAGTCTAAACGACTTAACAACAACTCACTGCTTGAGCTCTGTGGCTGTCACATATACGGGAGAGGTTTAAGGTGAGTGAATATGGAGAGAGTTGAATGCTGCTTTGTAGGACAACAAAGAAACTGCTCCAAGAACATTTGGACAGATTTCTAAATGTTAAAATGCTCTACATTGTACTGTTTGGCCCATATCTACTACACAGCGTCCCTGTCCATGTCTAAAGCCATGCCTTTTTCATCTTTCCATAAGCCCTTCATGCAGATTTTGGCACATAGCCACTAAAGTAACAAGCCCGCCGTTACAGAATGTAACGGTACCCCCACACATATAAGGGGTGCCAAGGCCGTTTTAGTCGATCTGCCTGTCCAGTGATATAGGGACAGCTACTGCAGGACACCCACTCCCCCAAACTGGATCCAAGGGGAAAATGCTCCAAGCCTGGAGCTGGAACCTCACGAATAGCTGCTAGCAGCTGAACAGGAAAAGCACCCCAAGATGCTTACACTCCTGGCAGTCAGTCTGTAACAGCATACCATGAATCCCCCCAAGAACGAGACATTAAGCTCTGTGTTTGAGGGTGAAGCAATGAACTCTTTTTTTAAATAAAAAAAACACATTTTTAAACACTTCACATACACAGTAGGGGCAGTGACTACCTTTGGTCCACCCCTAATTACCTCTGGCCAATCAGACAGGGTTAAGGTGTGGGAGCCAGGAGTCCCCTCCCCCAGGAGCCGCCCACTAGGCGTGGCTAACTGCTCATTCTACCTCTGGCGGTGGAGAGAGTAACATCTATAAGCTCACTTATTCCCCTGCTTGGAGTATGGGGAAACCCCAGGCCATCTCATTATTCAAGAGTCCTTACCCCCATTGTTCATGGTGCCATCTTGTCTGCTAAAACCCTTTTGTTCTGCTATCTCTTGTGTGTTTTAGCAGATACTATTAAGAGGCAGATGGGCAACTCCTGACCAAGTGTATGAGACCAAAGATATGTGACTGCATACCACACAATACAATATTTTTACAGATATAACCACAACATATTATAACCCAGAACATATCTGCAGATAGCTTAGGGCTGAGCACACATTATTACTGAATGGCGCTCAGACCACATACATACAGTTCAATGGCCATGGAACCAAAGTCTTTCCGCATACGAAAATGAAGTATTTAAATGCCGATCCATGGTCAAAAGGCACCAGGCGGGCAACCAGGCTCCTCCAATGTACAGTGGCGAGATTGGTCTCGTCACACAGATTATGGCTCATAGCTACTCGCCCATGTTCAAAGTCACAATTACATCATCATCATGCGGCTTTCCATAAGTCCTCCATGCAGATTTCGGCCCATATCTACTAAGTATCATCCTCGTGTATGTCCCAGGTCACGTCTTTTTCATTACCATGACAATCTGTCCCACAAACAGGCTAAGATTACACCCGTCAGCGACTGCACAATTGCCCTGACCACAGATATAAAGTTACAAATACTTATTAATGTTGTGATTAGCAGATAGACCAGTGGTTCCCAAACCACTCCTCAAGACCCACCAAACGGCCATGAGGTAAAATACTGTGTGACAAAGGTGAGGCAACTAGTTTTCAACAGGCATCGAATCCTCCAATTTCTTAACCTGTGAATTCACATGGCGTTTCACCTAAATCATGACCTGTCTTGTGGGTCTCAAGGAGAGGTTTGGGAAACACTGAGATAGAAGGATGTGAAATGAATCTTATTTTGTATAAGGAGTCTCTGAGGGTCAGACATTCCACAAGCCAGTCTAAGAGACAGACAAGTAATCAAGAGCAGAGTGACTAGAGACGTGAGACCAATGAGATCAAAGAGAGCCCCGCTATCAATAAAAGAGACAGAGGCTCAGTGTAATTAGACTTGAAAAGAGAGTTCAATGAAAAGTTTAGTAATCACCCATGAGACCCAGTCAGGCAGTAGTCACAGAAAGAGACAGACCAGAGATCAATAGAATATGGATAGTCAGAAGATCCTAGTCAGAGACAGAAACAACAGAGTGCTCAGAATTGAAGAAGGAATCAGATGTCTGACTATTATAGGCTGGGATGGAGAGAGGCCCGAGGAGCAAAGACATGAGAAGAGACCCAGAGATCTGAGGAGCACCGACATGAGGAGAGACCCAGAGATCTGAGGAGCAGAGACATGAGGAGAGACCCAGAGATCTGAGGAGCAGAGACATGAGGAGAGACCCAGAGATCTGAGGAGCAGCGACATGAGGAGAGACCCAAAGATCTGAGGAGCAGAGACATGAGGAGAGACCCAGAGATCTGAGGAGCAGAGACATGAGGAGAGACCCAGAGATCTGAGGAGCAGAGACATGAGGAGAGACCCAGAGATCTGAGGAGCAAATACATGAGGAGAGACTGAGAGATCTGAGGAGCAGTGACATAGGGAGAGACCCAGAGATCTGAGGAGCAGAGACATAGGGAGAGACCCAGAGATCTGAGGAGCAGCGACATGAGGAGAGACCCAGAGATCTGAGGAGCAGCGACATAGGGAGAGACCCAGAGATCTGAGGAGCAGAGACATGAGGAGAGACCCAGAGATCTGAGGAGCAGAGACATGAGGAGAGACCCAGAGATCTGAGGAGCAGAGACATGAGGAGAGACCGAGAGATCTGAGGAGCAGAGACATGAGGAGAGACCGAGAGATCTGAGGAGCAGCGACATAGGGAGAGACCCAGAGATCTGAGGAGCAAAGACATGAGGAGAGACCGAGAGATCTGAGGAGCAGAGACATGAGGAGAGACCGAGAGATCTGAGGAGCAGAGACATAGGGAGAGACCCAGAGATCTGAGGAGCAGCGACATGAGGAGAGACCCAGAGATCTGAGGAGCAGAGACATGAGGAGAGACCGAGAGATCTGAGGAGCAGAGACATGAGGAGAGACCGAGAGATCTGAGCAGCAGAGACATGAGGAGAGACCGAGAGATCTGAGGAGCAGAGACATGAGGAGAGACCCAGCGATCTGAGGAGCAGCGACATGAGGAGAGACCCAGAGATCTGAGGAGCAGAGACATGAGGAGAGACCGAGAGATCTGAGGAGCAGAGACATGAGGAGAGACCCAGCGATCTGAGGAGCAGCGACATGAGGAGAGACCCAGAGATCTGAGGAGCAGAGACATGAGGAGAGACCGAGAGATTTGAGCAGCAGAGACATGAGGAGAGACCGAGAGATCTGAGGAGCAGAGACATGAGGAGAGACCCAGAGATCTGAGGAGCAGAGACATGAGGAGAGACCCAGAGATCTGAGGAGCAGAGACATAGGGAGAGACTCGGAGATCTAAGGAGCAGCGACATGGGGAGAGACCCAGAGATCTGAGGAGCAGAGACATGAGGAGAGACCCAGAGATCTGAGGAGCAGAGACATAGGGAGAGACCCAGAGGTCTGAGGAGAAGAGACATAGGGAAAGACTCAGAAGCCTGAGGAGCAGAGACATAGGGAGAGACCAAGAGGTCTGAGGAGCAGAGACATGGGGAGAGACCCAGAGATCTGAGGAGCAGCGACATAGGGAGAGACCGAGAGTTCTGAGGAGCAGAGACCTAAGGAGAAAACCAGAGATCTGAGGAGCAGCGACATGAGGAGAGACCCAGAGATCTGAGGAGCAGAGACCTAAGGAGAAAACCAGAGATCTGAGGAGCAGCGACATAGGGAGAGACCCAGAGGTCTGAGGAGCAGAGACATGAGGAGAGACCCAGAGATCTGAGGAGCAGCGACATGGGGAGAGACCCAGAGATCTGAGGAGCAGAGACATGAGGAGAGACCCAGAGATCTGAGGAGTAGAGACCTAAAGAGAAAAACAGAGATCTGAGGAGCAGCGACATAGGGAGAGACCCAGAGGTCTAAGGCGCAGAGACATTGGGAGAGACCAAGAGGTCTGAGGAGCAGAGAGATAGGGAGAGACCCAGAGTTCTGAGGAGCAGAGCTATGAGGAGCAGAGACCCGAGGGAATACCGAGAGGTCTAAGGAGCAGAGACCTATGGAGAGAGCAAGAAGCCTGAGGAGAAAAGACCTACGGAGAGACCCAGAGATCTGAGGAGCAGAGAGTTAGGGAGAAACCCAGATGTCTGAGAAGCAGAGACATAGGGAGAGATCCAGAGGTCTGAGGAGAAGAGACATAGGGAAAGACTCAGAAGCCTGAGGAGCAGAGACATAGGGAGAGACCAAGAGGTCTGAGGAGCAGAGACATGGGGAGAGACCAAAAGGTCTGAGGAGCAGAGACATAGGGAGAGACCAAGAGGTCTGAGGAGCAGAGACATGGGGAGAGACCAAGAGGAGCAGAGACATAGGGAGAGACCAAGAGTACTGAGGAGCAGAGACATGGGGAGAAACCCAGAGTTCTGAGGAGCAGAGACATAGGGAGAGATCCAGAGGCCTGAGGAGCAGAGCTATGAGGAGCAGAGACCCGAGGAAATACCGAGAGGTCTAAAGAGCAGAGACCTATGGAGAGAGCAAGAAGCCTGAGGAGAAAAGAGCTACGGAGGAGCAGAGACATACGGAGAAACCTGATGAGCAAAGACATGTGGAGAGATCCAGAGTCCTGAGGAGCAGAGACATGGGGAGAGACCAAGAGGTCTGAGAAGCAGAGACCTATGGAGAGACCCAGAGCAGAAACATGGGGATAGACCAAGAGAAGCAGAGACCTCCAGAGAGACCCAGAAGCCTGAGAACCAGAGCCATGGGGTGAGACTCAGAGGCCTGAGGAGCAGAAACATCGGAAGAGATAAAAAGGTCTGAGGAGCAGTGACCTGCGGAGAGACCCAGAGCAGAGACATGGGGAGAGACAAGGAGGAGCAGAGACCTATGGAAAGATTCAGATGCCTGAGAAGCAAAGGCATGGGAAGAGACCCAGAGGCCTGAGGAGCAGAGACATGGGGAGAGACCCAGAGATCTGAGGAGCAGCGACATAGGGAGAGACCGAGAGTTCTGAGGAGCAGCGACATGAGGAGAGACCCAGAGATCTGAGGAGCAGAGACCTAAGGAGAAAACCAGAGATCTGAGGAGCAGCGACATAGGGAGAGACCCAGAGGTCTGAGGAGCAGAGACATGAGGAGAGACCCAGAGATCTGAGGAGCAGCGACATGGGGAGAGACCCAGAGATCTGAGGAGCAGAGACATGAGGAGAGACCCAGAGATCTGAGGAGTAGAGACCTAAAGAGAAAAACAGAGATCTGAGGAGCAGCGACATAGGGAGAGACCCAGAGGTCTAAGGCGCAGAGACATTGGGAGAGACCAAGAGGTCTGAGGAGCAGAGAGATAGGGAGAGACCCAGAGTTCTGAGGAGCAGAGCTATGAGGAGCAGAGACCCGAGGGAATACCGAGAGGTCTAAGGAGCAGAGACCTATGGAGAGAGCAAGAAGCCTGAGGAGAAAAGACCTACGGAGAGACCCAGAGATCTGAGGAGCAGAGAGTTAGGGAGAAACCCAGATGTCTGAGAAGCAGAGACATAGGGAGAGATCCAGAGGTCTGAGGAGAAGAGACATAGGGAAAGACTCAGAAGCCTGAGGAGCAGAGACATAGGGAGAGACCAAGAGGTCTGAGGAGCAGAGACATGGGGAGAGACCAAAAGGTCTGAGGAGCAGAGACATAGGGAGAGACCAAGAGGTCTGAGGAGCAGAGACATGGGGAGAGACCAAGAGGAGCAGAGACATAGGGAGAGACCAAGAGTACTGAGGAGCAGAGACATGGGGAGAAACCCAGAGTTCTGAGGAGCAGAGACATAGGGAGAGATCCAGAGGCCTGAGGAGCAGAGCTATGAGGAGCAGAGACCCGAGGAAATACCGAGAGGTCTAAAGAGCAGAGACCTATGGAGAGAGCAAGAAGCCTGAGGAGAAAAGAGCTACGGAGGAGCAGAGACATACGGAGAAACCTGATGAGCAAAGACATGTGGAGAGATCCAGAGTCCTGAGGAGCAGAGACATGGGGAGAGACCAAGAGGTCTGAGAAGCAGAGACCTATGGAGAGACCCAGAGCAGAAACATGGGGATAGACCAAGAGAAGCAGAGACCTCCAGAGAGACCCAGAAGCCTGAGAACCAGAGCCATGGGGTGAGACTCAGAGGCCTGAGGAGCAGAAACATCGGAAGAGATAAAAAGGTCTGAGGAGCAGTGACCTGCGGAGAGACCCAGAGCAGAGACATGGGGAGAGACAAGGAGGAGCAGAGACCTATGGAAAGATTCAGATGCCTGAGAAGCAAAGGCATGGGAAGAGACCCAGAGGCCTGAGGAGCAGAGGCATGGGGAGAGACCGCAAGTTTTTTTGGAGCAGAGACATAGGGAGAGACCCAGAGGCCTGAGGAGCAGAGACATAGGGAGAGACCCAGAGGTCTGAGGAGGAGAGATCTTCGGAGAGACACAGAGGTCTGAGGAGCAGAGACATAGGGAGAGACCCAGAAGTCTGAGGAGAAGTGACATAGGGAGAGACCCAAAGGTTTGAGGAGCAGAGAGATAGGGAGAG
Organism: Discoglossus pictus; assembly: GCA_027410445.1. Taxonomy (NCBI): domain Eukaryota; kingdom Metazoa; phylum Chordata; class Amphibia; order Anura; family Alytidae; genus Discoglossus; species Discoglossus pictus. Next base: position 402,164,494 of record CM050167.1, read on the forward strand.
ACCCAGAGATCTAAGGAGCAGAGACATAGGGAGAGATCCAGAGGCCTGAGGAGCAGAGACATAGGGAGAGACCCAGAGACCTGAGGAGCAGAGCTATGAGGAGCAGAGACCCGAGGAAATACCGAGAGGTCTAAGGAGCAGAGACCTATGGAGAGAACAAGAAGCCTGAGGAGCAGAGACATAGGGAGAAACCCAGATATCTGAGGAGAAGACATAGGGAGAGACCCAGAGACCTGATGAGCAAAGACATGTGGAGAGATCCAGAGGTCTGAGGAGAAGAGACATAGGGAGAGACCAAGAGGCCTGAGGAGCAGAGACACGGGGAGAGACCAAGAGGTCTGAGAAGCAGAGATATGGGAGAGACCAAGAGGAGCAGAGGCATTAGAAACAGAGGCTTATGGAGAGACACAGGGCAGAGACATGGGGAGAGACCAAGAGGAGCAGAGACATGAGGAGCAGAGACCCACGGGGAGACCGAGATGCCTGAGGAGCAGAGACATGGGGAGAGACACAGAGGTCTGAGGAGCAGAGACATAGGGAGAGACCCAGAGGCCTGAGGAGCAGAGACATAGGGAGAAACCCAGAGGCCTGAGAAGCAAAGTCATGGGGAAAGACACAGAGGCCTGAGGAGCAGAAATATAGGGAGAGACCAAGAGGACTGAGGAGCAAAGACATGGGGAGAGACCAGAGGTCCGAGGAGCAGAGATATACGGAGAGACACAGAGGTCTGAAGAGCAGAGACATGGGGAGAGACCCAGCGGTCTGAGGAGCAGAGAGATAGGGAGAAACCCAGGGGTCTGAGGAGCAGAGACATGGGGAGAGACCCAGAGGCCTGAGGAGGAGAGACACAGAGGTCTGAGGAGCAGATACCTACAGAGAGACCCAGAGGCCTTAGGAGCAGAGACATAGGGAGAGACCCCAAAAGCCTATGGAGCAAATACATAGGGAGAGAACTAGAGGCCTGAGGAGCAGAGACATGGGGAGAGACCAAGAGGAGCAGAGACATGAGGAGCAGAGGCCTCCAGAGAGACCCAGAGGCCTGAGGAGCAGAGACATGGAGAGTAGACCTACGGAGAGACCCAGAGACATGGGGAGAGACCAAGACGTCTGAGGAACAGAGACCTACGGAGAGACCCAGAGCAGAGACATGAGGGGAGATTAAGAGGAGCAGAAACATGAGAAGCAGAGACCTATGGAGAGACCCAGAGCAGAAACATGGGGATAGACCAAGAGAAGTAGAGACATGAGAAGCAGAGACCTCCAGAGAGACCCAGAAGCCTGAGAAGCAGAGGCATGGGGAGAGGCCAAGAGGAGCAGAGACATGAGGAGCAGAGACCTAGGGAGAGACCCAATGCCTGAGGAGCAGAGGCATGAGGAGAGACCCAAAGGTCTCTGGAGCAGAGACCTAGGGAGAGACCCATAGGTCTTTGGAGCAGAGACCTACAGAGAAAACCAAAGGCCTGAGAAGCAAAGTCATGGGGAAAGACACAGAGGTCTAAGGAGCAGAGGTATAGGGAGAGACTAAGAGGACTGAGGGGCAGAGACATGGGGAGAGACCAGAGGCCTGAGGAGCAGAGATATAGTGAGAGACCAAGAGGTCTGAAGATCAGAGACCTACCGAGAGACCAAGAGGCCTTAGGAGCAGAGACATAGGGAGAAACCCCAAAAGCCTGAGGAGCAAATACATAGGGAGAGAACTAGAGGCCTGAGGAGCAGAGACATGGGGAGAGACCAAGAGGAGCAGAGACCTCCAGAGAGACCCAGAGACCTGAGGAGCAGAGACATGGGGAGAGAACAAGAGGTCTGAGGATCAGAGACCTGCTGAGAGACCAAGAGGCCCTAGGAGCAGAGACATAGGGAGAAACCCCAAAAGCCTGAGGAGCAAATACATAGGGAGAGAACTAGAGGCCTGAGGAGCAGAGACATGGGGAGAGACCAAGAGGAGCAGAGACCTCCAGAGAGACCCAGAGACCTGAGGAGCAGAGACATGGGGAGAGACCAAGAGGTCTGAAGATCAGAGGCCTACTGAGAGACCGAGAGCAGAGACAAGTGGGGAGACCAAGAGGAGCAGAGACATGAAAAGCAGAGACCTCCAGAGAAACCCAGAAGCCTGAGAACCAGAGACATGGGAAGAGACAACGAGGTCTGAGGAGCAGAGACCTACGGAGAGACCCAGAGCAGAGACATGGGGAGAGACAAGGAGGAGCAGAGACCTATGGAAAGATCCAGATGCCTGAGAAGCAAAGGCATGGGAAGAGACCCAGAGGCCTGAGGAGCAGAGGCATGGGGAGAGACCCCAAGTTTTTTGGAGCAGAGACATAGGGAGAGACCCAGAGGCCTGAGGAGCAGAGACATAGGGAGAGACACAGAGGTCTGAGGAGCAGAGACATAGGGAGAGACCCAGAAGTCTGAGGAGAAGAGACATGGGGAGAGACCCAGAGGTCTGAGGAGCAGAGACATGGGGAGAGACCCAGAGGTCTGAGGAGCAGAGATCTACGGAGAGACACAGAGGTCCGAGGAGCAGAGACATAAGGAGAGACAAGAGGTCTACAGGAGCAGAGAAATAGGGAGAGACCCAGAGGCCTGAGGAGTACAGACATAAGGAGAGACCCAGAGGTCTTTAGGAGCAGAGCAATAAGGAGAGATCCAGAGGCCTAAGGAGCAGAGCTATGAGGAGCAGAGACCCGAGGAAATACCGAGAGATCTAAGGAGCAGAGACCTATGTAGAGAGCAAGATGCCTGAGGAGAAAAGACCTACGGAGAGACCCAAAGATCTGAGGAGCAGAGACATAGGGAGAGACCCAGAGGCCTGAGGAGCAGAGACATAGGGAGAGACCCAGAGGTCTGAGGAGCAGAGACCTACGAGAGACCCAGAGACCTGAGGAGCAGAGACATAAGTGGAGACCCAGAGGCCTGAGGAGCAGAGACATAGGGAGAGGCCAAGAGGAGCAGAGACATGAGAAACAGAAGCCTACGGAGAGAACAAGAGGCCTGAGGAGCAGAGACATAGGGAGAGACCCAGAGGCCTGAGGAGCAAAGACATGGGGAGAGACCCAGAGGTCTGAGGAGCAGAGACATGTGGAGAGACCAAGACGAGCAGAGACATGAGGAGCAGAGGCCTACGGAGAGAACAAGAAGCCTGAGGAGCATAGACATGGGGAGAGACCCAGAGGCCTGAGGACCAGAGACATGGGGAGAGCCCCAGAGGTCTGAGGAGGAGAGAGATAGGGAGAGATCCAAAGGTCTGAGGAGCAGAAATATGGGGAAAGACCCAGAGGTCTGAGGAGCAGAGACATGGGGAGAGACCCAGAGGCTTGAGGAGCAGAGATCTTCGGAGAGACACAGAGGTCTGAGGAGCAGAGACATAGGGAGAGACCAAGAGGTCTAAAGGAGCAGAGAAATAGGGAGAGAACCAGAGGCCTGAGGAGAACAGACATAGGGAGAGACCCAGAAGTCTGTGGAGCAGAGATCTACGGAGAGACACAGAGGTCCGAGGAGCAGAGACATAAGGAGAGACAAGAGGTCTATAGGAGCAGAGAAATAGGGAGAGGCCCAGAGGCCTGAGGAGCAGAGCTATGAGGAGCAGAGACCCGAGGAAATAACGAGAGGTCTAAGGAGCAGAGACCTATGGAGAGACCCAGAGGCCTGAGGAGAAAAGGTCTGTGGAGAGACACAGATGTCTGAGGAGCAGAGAGATAGGGAGAGACCCAGAGGACTGAGGAGGAGAGAGATATGGAGAGACCCAGAGGTCTGAGGAGCAGAAACATGGGGAGAGACCCAGCAGTCTGAGGAGCAGAGATCTTCGGAGCGACACAGAGGTCTGAGGAGCAGAGAAATATGGAGAGAACCAGAGGTCTGAGGAGCAGAGATCTTCGGAGAGACCCAGAGGCTTGAGGAGAACAGACATAGGGAGAGATCCAGAGGAGTAGCAGAGAGATCGGGAGAGAACCAGAGGTCTGAGGAGCAGAGACATAGGGAGAGATCCAGAGGAGTGGCAGAGAGATCGGGAGAGAACCAGAGGTCTGAGGAGCAGAGACATAAGGAAAGAAACAGAGGTCTAAAGGAGCAGAGAAATATGGAGAGACCCAGAGGTCTGAGGAGCAGAGACATATAGAGAGACCCAGAGGCCTGAGGAGCAAAGACATGTGGAGAGATCCAGAGGTTCTAGGAGAAGAGACATAGGGAGATACCCAGAGGTCTGAGGAGCAGAGGCATGGGGAGAGACCAAGAGGAGTAGAGACATGAGGAGCAGAGGAATACGGAGAGACACAGGGCAGAGACATGGGGAGAGACAAAGAGGAACAGAGACATTAGGAGCAGAGACCCACAGAGAGACCCAGGGGCCTGAGGAGCAGAGACATGGGGAGAGACAAAGAGGAGCAGAGACATGAGGAGCAGAGAACCACGGAGAGACCCAGAGGCCTGAGGAGCAGAGACATAGGGAGAGACACAGAGGTCTGAGGAGCAGAGACATAGGGAGAGTCCCAGAGGCCTGAGAAGCAAAGTCATGGGGAATGACACAGAGGCCTGAGGAGCAGAGATATAGGGAGAGACCAGAGGTCCGAGGAGCAGAGATCTACGGAGAGACACAGAGGTCTGAGGAGCAGAGACCTACGGAGAGACCCAGAGGCCTGAGGAGCAGAGACATAGGGAGAGACCCAGGGGAGCAGAGACATGAAGAGCTGAGACCTTCGGAGAGGCACGGAGACCTGAGGAACAGAGACATGAGGGGAGACCAAGAGGGGCAGAGACATGAGAAGCAGAGACCTATGGAGAGACCCAGAGGCCTGAGGAGCAGAGACATGGGGAGAGACAAAGAGGTCTGAGGAGCAGAGACCTATGGAGAGACCCAGAGCAGAGACATGGGAAGAGACACGGAGGAGCAAAGACCTACAGAAAGACAGAGAGGCCTGAGAAGCAAAGGCATGGGAAGAGGAGCAGAGACATAGGGAGATACCCAGAGGTCTGAGGATCAGAGACCTAAGGAGAGACTCAGAGGCCTGAGGATCAGAGACCTAAGGAGAGACTCAGAGGCCTGAGGAGGAGAGACACAGAGGTCCGAGGAGAAGAGACATAGGGAGAGACCCAGAGGTCTGAGGAGCAGAGACATGGGGGGAAACGCAGAAGTCTGAGGATAAGAGACCTAAGGAGAGACCCAGAGGCCTGAGGAGGAGAGACATAGGGGTCTGAGGTGCAGATACCTACAGAGAAACCCAGAGGCCTTAAGAGCAGAGACATAGGGAGAAACCCCAAAAGCCTGAGGAGCAAATACATAGGGAAAGAACTAGAGGCCTGAGGAGCAGAGACATGGGGAGAGACCAAGAGGGGCAGAGACATGAGGAGCAGATACCTTCGGAGAGACCCAGAGGCCTGAGGAGCAGAGACATGGAGAGAGACCCAGGGGAGCAAATACATGAAGAGCTGCGACCTTCTGAGAGGCTCGGAGACCTGAGGAGCAGAGACATGTGGGGAGACAAAGAGGAGCAGAGACATGAGAAGCAGAGACCTATGGAGAGACCCAGAGGCCTCAGAACCGGAGGCATGGGGAGAGACTCAAAGGCCTGAGGAGCAGAGACATGGGGAGAGACAAAGAGGTCTGAGGAGCAGAGACCTACGGAGAGACCCAGAGCAGAGACATGGGGAGAAACAAGGAGGAGCTGAGACCTACAGAAAGACAGAGAGGCCTGAGAAGCAAAGGCATGGGAAGAGACCCAGAGTTTTGAGGAGCAGAGACATAGGGAGAGACCGAGAGGCCTGAGGAGCAGAGAGATGGGGAGAGACCAATAGGTCTGAGGACAGAGACATTGGGAGAGACACAGAGGTTGGAGGAGCAGAGATCTTCAGAGAGACACAATGGTCTGAGGAGCAGAGACCTACGGAGAGACCCAGAGGTCTGAGGAGCAGAGACATGGGGAGAGACCCAGAGGCCTCAGAACCAGAGGCATGGGGAGAGACTCAAAGGCCTGAGGAGCAGAGACATGGGGAGAGACGCAGAGACCTACGGAGAGACAAGAGGCCTAAAGGAGCAGAGAAATAGGGAGAGACCCAGAGGTCTTTAGGAGCAGAGCGATAGGGAGAGATCCAGAGGTGTGAGGAGCAGAGCTATGAGGAGCAGAGACCCAAGGAAATACAGAGAGGTCTAAGGAGCAGAGACCTATGGAGAGAGCAATAGGCCTGAGGAGATAAGAACTACGGGGAGACCCAGAGATCTGAGGAGCAGAGACATAGGAAGAGACCAAGAGGCCTGAGGAGCACAGACATAGGGAGAGACCCAGAGGTCTGATGAGCAGAGACCTGAGGAGCAGAGACATAGGGAGAGACCCAGAGGTCTGAGGAGCAGAGACCTACGGAGAGACCCAGAGGTCTGAGGAGCAGAGACCTACGGAGAGACCCAGAGGCCTGAGGAGCAGAGACATAGGGAGAAACCCAGAGGTCTGAGGAGCAGAGACATGGGGAGAGACACAGCGCTCTGAGGAGCAGAGACCTACAGAGAGACACAGAGGTCTGAGGAGCAGAGAAATATGGAGAGAACCAGGGATCTGAGGATCAGAGATCTTCGGAGAGACCCAGAAGACTGAGGAGGAGAGAGATATAGAGAGACCCAGAGGTCTGAGGAGCAGAAACATGGGGAGAGACCCAGCAGTCTGAGGAGCAGAGATCTTCGGAGCGACACAGAGGTCTGAGGAGCAGAGAAATATGGAGAGAACCAGAGGTCTGAGGAGCAGAGATCTTCGGAGAGACCCAGAGGCTTGAGGAGAACAGACATAGGGAGAGATCCAGAGGAGTAGCAGAGAGATCGGGAGAGAACCAGAGGTCTGAGGAGCCGAGACATAGGGAGAGACCCCAAAAGCCTGAGGAGCAGAGACATAGTGGCCTGAGGAGAAGAGACATGGGGAGAGACCAAAAGGCGCATAGACATAAGGAGCAGAGAACTACGGAGAGACACAGAGGCCTGAGGAGCAGAGACATGGGGAGAGACAAAGAGGTCTGAGGAGCAGAGACCTATGGAGAGACCCAGAGCAGAGACATGGGGAGAGACACGGAGGAGCAGAGACCTACAGAAAGACAGAGAGGCCTGAGAAGCAAAGGCATGGGAAGAGGAGCCGAGACATAGGGAGATACCCAGAGGTCTGAGAAGCAGAGACATGGGGAGAGACCCAGAGGTCTGAGGATCAGAGACCTAAGGAGAGACCCAGAGGCCTGAGGAGGAGAGACACAGAGGTCCGAGGAGAAGAGACATAGGGAGAGACCCAGAGGTCTGAGGAGCAGAGACATGGGGGGAAACGCAGAAGTCTGAGGATAAGAGACCTAAGGAGAGACCCAGAGGCCTGAGGAGGAGAGACACAGGGGTCTGAGGTGCAGATACCTACAGAGAGACCCAGAGGCCTTAAGAGCAGAGACATAGGGAGAAACACCAAAAGCCTGAGGAGCAAATACATAGGGAGAGAACTAGAGGCCTGAGGAGCAGAGACATGGGGAGAGACCAAGAGGGACAGAGACATGAGGAGCAGATACCTTCGGAGAGACCCAGAGGCCTGAGGAGCAGAGACATGGAGAGAGACCCAGGGGAGCAAAGACATGAAGAGCTGAGACCTTCTGAGAGGCTCGGAGACCTGAGGAGCAGAGACATGAGGGGAGACAAAGAGGAGCAGAGACATGAGAAGCAGAGACCTGTGGAGAGACCCAGAGGCCTCAGAACCGGAGGCATGGGGAGAGCCTCAAAGGCCTGAGGAGCAGAGACATGGGGAGAGACGAAGAGGTCTGAGGAGCAGAGACCTACGGAGAGACCCAGAGCAGAGACATGGGGAGAAACAAGGAGGAGCTGAGACCTACAGAAAGACAGAGAGGCCTGAGAAGCAAAGGCATGGGAAGAGACCCAGAGTTTTGAGGAGCAGAGACATAGGGAGAGACCGAGAGGCCTGAGGAGCAGAGAGATGGGGAGAGACCAATAGGTCTGAGGACAGAGACATGGGGAGAGACACAGAGGTTGGAGGAGCAGAGATCTTCAGAGAGACACAATGGTCTGAGGAGCAGAGACCTACGGAGAGACCCAGAGGTCTGAGGAGCAGAGACATGGGGAGAGACCCAGAGGCCTCAGAACCAGAGGCATGGGGAGAGACTCAAAGGCCTGAGGAGCAGAGACATGGGGAGAGACGCAGAGACCTACGGAGAGACAAGAGGCCTAAAGGAGCAGAGAAATAGGGAGAGACCCAGAGGTCTTTAGGAGCAGAGCGATAGGGAGAGATCCAGAGGAGTGAGGAGCAGAGCTATGAGGAGCAGAGACCCAAGGAAATACAGAGAGGTCTAAGGAGCAGAGACCTATGGAGAGAGCAATAGGCCTGAGGAGATAAGAACTACGGAGAGACCCAGAGATCTGAGGAGCAGAGACATAGGGAGAGACCAAGAGGCCTGAGGAGCACAGACATAGGGAGAGACCCAGAGGCCTGAGGAGCAGAGACCTATGGAGAGACCCAGAGGTCTGAGGAGCAGAGACATAGGAAGAGACCCAGAAGTTTGAGGAGCAGAGAGATATGGAGAGAACCAGAGGCCTGAGGAGCAGAGACATAGGGAGAGACCCAGAGGTCTGATGAGCAGAGACCTGAGGAGCAGAGACATAGGGAGAGACCCAGAGGTCTGTGGAGCAGAGACCTATGGAGAGACCCAGCGGTCTGAGGAGCAGAGACCTACGGAGAGACCCAGAGACCTGAGGAGAAGAGACATAGGGAGAAACCCAGAGGTCTGAGGAGCAGAGACATGGGGGGAGACACAGCGCTCTGAGGAGCAGAGACCTACAGAGAGACACAGAGGTCTGAGGAGCAGAGAAATATGGAGAGAACCAGGGATCTGAGGATCATAGATCTTCGGAGAGACCCAGAAGACTGAGGAGGAGAGAGATATAGAGAGACCCAGAGGTCTGAGGAGCAGAAACATGGGGAGAGACCCAGCAGTCTGAGGAGCAGAGATCTTCGGAGCGACACAGAGGTCTGAGGAGCAGAGAAATATGGAGAGAACCAGAGGTCTGAGGAGCAGAGATCTTTGGAGAGACCCAGAGGCTTGAGGAGAACAGACATAGGGAGAGATCCAGAGGAGTAGCAGAGAGATCGGGAGAGAACCAGAGGTCTGAGGAGCAGAGACATAGGGAGAGACCCCAAAAGCCTGAGGAGCAGAGACATAGTGGCCTGAGGAGAAGAGACATGGGGAGAGACGCAAAGGCGCATAGACATAAGGAGCAGAGAACTACGGAGAGACACAGAGGTCTGAGGAGCAGAGAGATAGGGAGAGACCCAGCGGTCTAAGGAGCAGAGACATAGGGAGAGACCCAGAGGCTTGAGGAGCAGAGATCTTCGGAGAGACACAGAGGTCTGAGGAGCAGAGACATGAGGAGAGACACAGCGGTGTGAGGAGAACAGACATAGGGAGAAACCCAGAAGTCTGAGGAGCAGAGACATGGGGAGATACCCTGAGCAGAGATTTATGGAGAGACCCAGAGGCCTGAGGAGAAGAGGTCTGTGGAGAGACACAGATGTCTGAGGAGCAGAGAGATAGGGAGAGACCCAGAGGACTGAGGAGGAGAGAGATATGGAGAGACCCAGAGGTCTGAGGAGCAGAAACATGGGGAGAAACCCAGCAGTCTGAGGAGCAGAGATCTTCGGAGCGACACAGAGGTCTGAGGAGCAGAGAAATATGGAGAGAACCAGAGATCTGAGGAGCAGAGATCTGAGGAGAGACCCAGAGGACTGAGGAGGAGAGAGATATGGAGAGACCCAGAGGTTTGAGGAGCAGAAACATGGGGAGAGACCCAGCAGTCTGAGGAGCAGAGATCTTCGGAGCGACACAGAGGTCTGAGGAGCAGAGAAATATGGAGAGAACCAGAGGTCTGAGGAGCAGAGATCTTCGGAGAGACCCAGAGGCTTGAGGAGAACAGACATAGGGAGAGATCCAGAGGAGTAGCAGAGAGATCGGGAGAGAACCAAAGGTCTGAGGAGCAGAGACATAGGGAGAGATCCAGAGGAGTAGCAGAGAGATCGGGAGAGAACCAGAGGTCTGAGGAGCAGAGACATAGGGAGAGATCCAGAGGAGTAGCAGAGAGATCGGGAGAGAACCAGAGGTCTGAGGAGCAGAGACATAAGGAAAGAAACAGAGGTCTAAAGGAGCAGAGAAATATGGAGAGACCCAGAGGTCTGAGGAGCAGAGACATATAGCGAGACCCAGAGGCCTGAGGAGCAAAGACATGTGGAGAGATCCAGAGGTCCTAGGAGAAGAGACATAGGGAGATACCCAGAGGTCTGAGGAGCAGAGGCATGGGGAGAGACCAAGAGGAGTAGAGACATGAGGAGCAGAGGAATACGGAAAGACACAGGGCAGAGACATGGGGAGAGACCAAGAGGAACAGAGACATTAGGAGCAGAGACCCACAGAGAGACCCAGGGGACTGAGGAGCAGAGACATGGGGAGAGACAAAGAGGAGCAGAGACATGAGGAGCAGAGAACCACGGAGAGACCCAGAGGCCTGAGGAGCAGAGTCATAGGGAGAGTCCCAGAGGCCTGAGAAGCAAAGTCATGGTGAATGACACAGAGGCCTGAGGAGCAGAGATATAGGGAGAGACCAGAGGTCCGAGGAGCAGAGATCTACGGAGAGACACAGAGGTCTGAGGAGCAGAGACCTACGGAGAGACTCAGAGGCCTGAGGAGCAGAGACATAGGGAGAGACCAGGGGAGCAGAGACATGAAGAGCTGAGACCTTCGGAGAGGCACGTAGACCTGAGGAGCAGAGACATGAGGGGAGACCAAGAGGGGCAGAGACATGAGAAGCAGAGACCTATGGAGAGACCCAGAGGCCTGAGGAGCAGAGACATGGGGAGAGACAAAGAGGTCTGAGGAGCAGAGACCTATGGAGAGACCCAGAGCAGAGACATGGGGAGAGACACGGAGGAGCAGAGACCTACAGAAAGACAGAGAGGCCTGAGAAGCAAAGGCATGGGAAGAGGAGCAGAGACATAGGGAGATACCCAGAGGTCTGAGAAGCAGAGACATGGGGAGAGACCCAGAGGTCTGAGGAGGAGAGACACAGAGGTCCGAGGAGAAGAGATATAGGGAGAGACCCAGAGGTCTGAGGAGCAGAGACATGGGGGGAAACCCAGAAGTCTGAGGATAAGAGACCTAAGGAGAGACCCAGAGGCCTGAGGAGGAGAGACACAGGGGTCTGAGGTGCAGATACCTACAGAGAAACCCAGAGGCCTTAGGAGCAGAGACATAGGGAGAAACCCCAAAAGCCTGAGGAGCAAATACATAGGGAGAGAACTAGAGGCCTGAGGAGCAGAGACATGGGGAGAGACCAAGAGGGGCAGAGACATGAGGAGCAGATACCTTCGGAGAGACCCAGAGGCCTGAGGAGCAGAGACATGGAGAGAGTCCCAGGGGAGCAAAGACATGAAGAGCTGAGACCTTCTGAGAGGCTCGGAGACCTGAGGAGCAGAGACATGAGGGGAGACCAAGAGGAGCAGAGACATGAGAAGCAGAGACCTATGGAGAGACCCAGAGGCCTCAGAACCGGAGGCATGGGAAGAGACTCAAAGGCCTGAGGAGCAGAGTCATGGGGAGAGACGAAGAGGTCTGAGGAGCAGAGACCTACGGAGAGACCCAGAGCAGAGACATGGGGAGAAACAAGGAGGAGCTGAGACCTACAGAAAGACAGAGAGGCCTGAGAAGCAAAGGCATGGGAAGAGACCCTGAGTTTTGAGGACAGAGACATGGGGAGAGACACAGAGGTTGGAGGAGCAGAGATCTTCAGAGAGACACAATGGTCTGAGGAGTAGAGACCTACGGAGAGACCCAGAGGTCTGAGGAGCAGAGACATGGGGAGAGACCCAGAGGCCTCAGAACCAGAGGCATGGGGAGAGACTCAAAGGCCTGAGGAGCAGAGACATGGGGAGAGACGCAGAGACCTACGGAGAGACAAGAGGCCTAAAGGAGCAGAGAAATAGGGAGAGACCCAGAGGTCTTTAGGAGCAGAGCGATAGGGAGAGATCCAGAGGTGTGAGGAGCAGAGCTATGAGGAGCAGAGACCCAAGGAAATACAGAGAGGTCTAAGGAGCAGAGACCTATGGAGAGAGCAATAGGCCTGAGGAGATAAGAACTACGGAGAGACCCAGAGATCTGAGGAGCAGAGACATAGGGAGAGACCAAGAGGCCTGAGGAGCACAGACATAGGGAGAGACCCAGAGGCCTGAGGAGCAGAGACCTATGGAGAGACCCAGAGGTCTGAGGAGCAGAGACATAGGAAGAGACCCAGAAGTTTGAGGAGCAGAGAGATATGGAGAGAACCAGAGGCCTGAGGAGCACAGACATAGGGAGAGACCCAGAGGTCTGATGAGCAGAGACATGAGGAGCAGAGACATAGGGAGAGACCCAAAGGTCTGAGGAGCAGAGACCTACGGAGAGACCCAGAGGCCTGAGGAGCAGAGACCTACGGAGAGACCCAGAGGCCTGAGGAGCAGAGACATAGGGAGAAACCCAGAGGTCTGAGGAGCAGAGACATGGGGAGAGACACAGCGCTCTGAGGAGCAGAGACCTACAGAGAGACCCAGAGGCCTGAGGAGCAGAGGCATGGGGAGAGACCCAGAGTTTTGAGGAGCAGAGACATAGGGAGAGACCAGGAGGCCTGAGGAACAGAGAGATAGGGAGAGACACAGAGGTTGGAGGAGCAGAGATCTTCAGAGAGACACAATGGTCTGAGGAGCAGAGACCTACGGAGAGACCCAGAGGTCTGTGGAGCAGAGACCTACGGAGAGACCCAGAGGCCTGAGGAGCAGAGACATAGGGAGAAACCCAGAGGTCTGAGGAGCAGAGACATGGGGAGTGACACAGCGCTCTGAGGAGCAGAGACCTACAGAGAGACCCAGAGGCCTGAGGAGCAGAGGCATGGGGAGAGACCCAGAGTTTTGAGGAACAGAGACATAGGGAGAGAGCAATAGGTCTGAGGACAGAGACATGGGGAGAGACACAGAGGTTGGAGGAGCAGAGATCTTCAGAGAGACACAATGGTCTGAGGAGCAGAGACCTACGGAGAGACCCAGAGGTCTGAGGATCAGATACATCGAGAGAGACCAAGAGCTCTGAGGGGCAGAGACATGGGGAGAGACCCAGAGGTCTGAAGAGCAAAGATCTACGGAGAGACACAGAGGTCCGAGGAGCAGAGACATAGGGAGAGACCCCGAGGTCTTTAGGAGCAGAGCTATGAGGAGCAGATGAGGAGCAGAGACCCGAGGAAATACAGAGAGGTCTAAGGAGCAGAGACCTTTGGAGAGAGCAATAGGCCTGAGGAGATAAGAACTACAGAGAGACCCAGAGATCTGAGGAGCAGAGACATAGGGAGAGACCCAGAGGCCTGAGGAGCAGAGACATAGGGAGAGACCCAGAGGTCTGATGAGCAGAGACCTGAGGAGCAGATACATAGTGAGAGACCCAGATGTCTAAGGAGCAGAGACATAGGGAGAAACCCAGAGGTCTGAGGAGCAGAGACCTATGGAGAGACCCAGAGGTCTGAGGAGCAGAGACATAGGAAGAGACCCAGAAGTCTGAGGAGCAGAGAGATATGGAGAGACCCAGAGGCCTGAGGAGCACAGACATAGGGAGAGACCCAGAGGTCTGATGAGCAGAGACCTGAGGAGCAGAGACATAGGGAGAGACCCAGAGGTCTGAGGAGCAGAGACTTACGGAGAGACCCAGAGGTCTGAGGAGCAGAGACTTACGGAGAGACCCAGAGGTCTGAGGAGCAGAGACCTACGGAGAGACCAAGAGGCCTGAGGAGCAGAGACATAGGGAGAAACCCAGAGGTCTGAGGAACAGAGAAATGGGGAGAGACCCAGAGGCTGGAGGAGCACAGACATAAGGGAGAGACCCAGGTGTCTGAGGAGCAAAGACATAGGGAGAGACCCAGAGGTCTGAGGAGAAGAGACATAGGAAGAGACCCAGAGGCCCGAGGAGCAGAGATATAGGGAGAGACCTAGAGGCCTGAGGAGCAGAGACATAGGGAGAAACCCAGAGGTCTGAGGAGCAGAGACATGGGGAGAAACCCAGAGGTCTGAGGAGCAGAGACATGGGGAGAGACATAGGGCTCTGAGGAGCAGAGACCTACGGAGAGACCCAGAGGCCTGAAGAGCACAGTCATAAGGGAGAGACCCAGGTGTCTGAGCAGCAGAGACATAGGGAGAGACCCAGAGGTCTGAGGAGCAGAGACATAGGGTGAGACCCAGAGGCTTGAGGATAACAGACATAGGGAGAGACCCAAAGGCCTGAGGAGCGGAGACATAGGGAGAGACCCAGATGTCTGACGAACAGAGACATAGGGAGAGACCAAGAGGCCCGGAGAGCAAAGACATAGGGAGAGACCCAGAGGCCTGAGGAGCAGAGACATAGGGAGAGACCCAGAGGTCGGAGGAGGAGAGAGATATGGAGAGACCCAGAGATCTGAGGAGCAGAGACATATTGAGAGACCCAGAGGCCTGAGGAACAGAGACATATTGAAAGACCCAGAGGTCGGAGGAGGAGAGAGATAGGGAGAGACCCAGAGGTCTGAGGAACAGAGACATATTGAGAGACCCAGAGGTCTGAGAAGGAGAGAGATAGGGAGAGACCCAGAGGTCTGAGGAGCAGAGACACAGGGAGAAACCCAGAGGTCTGAGGAGCAGAGGCATAGGGAGAGACTCAGAGGCCTAAGGAGCAGAGACATGGGGAGATACCCAGAGGTCGAAGGAGCAGAGACCTACAGAGAGACTCAGAGGCCTGAGGAGCAGAGACATGAGGAGAGACCCAGATGTCTGAGGAGCAGAGACACGGGAGAGACCCAGAGTCTGAAGAGCAGAGACATAGGGAGAGACCCAGAGGTCTGAGGAACAGACACATATTGAGAGACCCAGAGGCCTGAGGAGCAGAGACATACAGAGAGACCCAGAGGTCGGAGGAGGAGAGAGATAGGGAGAGACCCAGAGGTCTGAGGAACAGAGACATATTGAGAGACCCAGAGGTCTGAGAAGGAGAGAGATAGGGAGAGACCCAGAGTTCTGAGGAGCAGAGACATGAGGAGAGACCCAGAGGTCTGAGGAGCAGAGACCTACGAGAGACCCGGAGACCTGAGGAGCAGAGACATAGGGAGAGACCCAGAAGTCTTAGGAGCACAGACATAGGGAGAGACCCAGAAGTCTTAGGAGCAGAGACATTGGGAGCAGAGACCTTTGGAGATACCCAGAGGTCGAAGGAGCAGAGACCTACAGAGAGACCCAGAGGCCTGAGGAGCAGAGACATAGGGAAAGACCCAGAGGTCTGAGGAGCAGAGGCATAGGGAGAGACTCGGAGGCCTAAGGAGCAGAGACATTGGGGGCAGAGACCTTTGGAGATACGCAGAGGTCGAAGGAGCAGAGACCTACAGAGAGACTCAGAGGCCTGAGGAGCAGAGACACGGGGAGAAACCCAGAGGTCGGAGGAGGAGAGAGATAGGGAGAGACCCAGAGGTCTGAGGAGCAGAGACATAGGGTGAGACCCAGAGGCTTGAGGATAACAGACATAGGGAGAGACCCAAAGGCCTGAGGAGCGGAGACATAGGGAGAGACCCAGATGTCTGACGAACAGAGACATAGGGAGAGACCAAGAGGCCCGGAGAGCAAAGACATAGGGAGAGACCCAGAGGCCTGAGGAGCAGAGACATAGGGAGAGACCCAGAGGTCGGAGGAGGAGAGAGATATGGAGAGACCCAGAGATCTGAGGAGCAGAGACATATTGAGAGACCCAGAGGCCTGAGGAACAGAGACATATTGAAAGACCCAGAGGTCGGAGGAGGAGAGACATAGGGAGAGACCCAGAGGTCTGAGGAACAGAGACATATTGAGAGACCCAGAGGTCTGAGAAGGAGAGAGATAGGGAGAGACCCAGAGGTCTGAGGAGCAGAGACACAGGGAGAAACCCAGAGGTCTGAGGAGCAGAGGCATAGGGAGAGACTCAGAGGCCTAAGGAGCAGAGACATGGGGAGATACCCAGAGGTCGAAGGAGCAGAGACCTACAGAGAGACTCAGAGGCCTGAGGAGCAGAGACATGAGGAGAGACCCAGATGTCTGAGGAGCAGAGACACGGGAGAGACCCAGAGTCTGAAGAGCAGAGACATAGGGAGAGACCCAGAGGTCTGAGGAACAGACACATATTGAGAGACCCAGAGGCCTGAGGAGCAGAGACATACAGAGAGACCCAGAGGTCGGAGGAGGAGAGAGATAGGGAGAGACCCAGAGGTCTGAGGAACAGAGACATATTGAGAGACCCAGAGGTCTGAGAAGGAGAGAGATAGGGAGAGACCCAGAGTTCTGAGGAGCAGAGACATGAGGAGAGACCCAGAGGTCTGAGGAGCAGAGACCTACGAGAGACCCGGAGACCTGAGGAGCAGAGACATAGGGAGAGACCCAGAAGTCTTAGGAGCACAGACATAGGGAGAGACCCAGAAGTCTTAGGAGCAGAGACATTGGGAGCAGAGACCTTTGGAGATACCCAGAGGTCGAAGGAGCAGAGACCTACAGAGAGACCCAGAGGCCTGAGGAGCAGAGACATAGGGAAAGACCCAGAGGTCTGAGGAGCAGAGGCATAGGGAGAGACTCAGAGGCCTAAGGAGCAGAGACATTGGGGGCAGAGACCTTTGGAGATACGCAGAGGTCGAAGGAGCAGAGACCTACAGAGAGACTCAGAGGCCTGAGGAGCAGAGACACGGGGAGAAACCCAGAGGTCGGAGGAGGAGAGAGATAGGGAGAGACCCAGAGGTCTGAGGAACAGAGACATAGGGAGAGACCCAGAGGCATGAGGAGCAGAGACATATGGAGAGACCCAGAGGTCTGAGAAGGAGAGAGATAGGGAGAAACCCAGAGTTTTGAGGAGCAGAGGAATGGGGAGAGACCCAGACGTCTGAGGAACAGAGACACAGGGAGAGACCCAGAGGTCTGAATAGCAGAGACATATTGAGAGACCCAGAGGTCTGAGAAGGTGAGTGATAGGGAGAGACCCAGAGATCGGAGGAGGAGAGAGATAGGGAGAGACCCAGAGGCCTGAGGAGCAGAGACACGGGAGAGACCCAGAGGTCTGAAGAGCAGAGACATAGGGAGAGACCCAGAGGTCGGAGGAGGAGAGAGATAGGGAGAGACCCAGAGGCATGAGGAGCAGAGACATATGGAGAGACCCAGAGGTCTGACAAGGAGAGAGATAGGGAGAAACCCAGAGTTTTGAGGAGCAGAGGAATGGGGAGAGACCCAGACGTCTGAGGAACAGAGACATAGGGAGAGACCCAGAGGTCTGAATAGCAGAGACATATTGAGAGACCCAGAGGTCTGAGAAGGAGAGAGATAGGGAGAGACCCAGAGTTCTGAGTAGCAGAGTTATAAGGAGCAGAGACCTGTGGAGATACCCAGAGGTCTAAGGAGCAGAGACCTACAGAGAGACCCAGAGGCCTGAGGAGCAGAGACATAGGGAAAGACCCAGAGGTCTGAGGAGCAGAGACACAGGCAGAGACCCAGAGGTCTGAGGAGCAGGGACATAGGGATAGACTCAGAGGCCTGGGGAGCAGAGACATGGGGAGAGACCCAGAGGTCTGAGGAGCAGAGACATACGAGAGACCCAGAAGTCTTAGGAGCAGAGTTATGAGGAGCAGAGACATGAGGAGAGACACAGATGTCCGAGGAGCAGAGACACGGGGAGAGACCCAGAGGCCTGATGAGCAGAGACACGGGGAGAGACTCAGAGGTCTGAGGAGCAGAGAAATAAGGAGAGACCCAGAGGTCTGAGGAGCAGAGAAATAAGGAGAGACCCAGAGGTCTGAGGAACAGAGACATTGGGAGAGACCCAGAGGTCTGAGGAGCAGAGACATAGGGAGAGACCATGAGGTGCAGAGACCTACGGAGAGAACCAGAGGCCTGAGGAGCCTAGACATTGGGAGAGACCCAGAGGTCTGAGGAGCAG
>CM050167.1:402184903-402232403 GCA_027410445.1 Discoglossus pictus
ACGGTTTGCTGTATCCGGTTTGTTGTTTCCGGGTTGTTGTATCCGGGTTGTTGTATCCAGTTTGTTGTATCTGGGTTGTTGTTTCCGGGTTGTTGTATCCGGGTTGTTGTATCCGGGTTGCTGTATCCGGGTTGCTGTATCTGGTTTGTTTTATCCGGGTTGTTGTATCCGGGTTGTTGTATCCGGTTTGTTCTATCCGGGTTGTTGTATCCGGTTTGCTGTATCTGGGTTGTTGTTTCCGGGTTGTTGTATCCGGGTTGTTATATCCGGGTTGCTGTATCCGGGTTGCTGTATCTGGTTTGTTTTATCCGGATTGTTGTTTCCGGGTTGTTGTATCCGGGTTGTTGTATCCAGTTTGTTGTATCTGGGTTGTTGTTTCCGGGTTGTTGTATCCGGGTTGTTGTATCCGGGTTGCTGTATCCGGGTTGCTGTATCTGGTTTGTTTTATCCGGATTGTTGTTTCCGGGTTGTTGTATCCGGGTTGTTGTATCCAGTTTGTTGTATCTGGGTTGTTGTTTCCGGGTTGTTGTATCCAGGTTTTTGTATCCGGGTTGCTGTATCCGGGTTGCTGTATCTGGTTTGTTTTATCCGGGTTGTTGTATCCGGGTTGTTGTATCCGGTTTGTTCTATCCGGGTTGTTGTTTCTGGGTTGTTGTATCCAGATTGTTGTATTCGGGTTGTTGTATGCCGGTTGTTGCATTCGGGTTGTTGTATGTGGGTTGTTGTATCCAGGTTGTTGTATCCAGATTGTTGTATCTGGGTTGTTGTATCCGGGTTGTTGTATGTGGGTTGTTGTATCCAGATTGTTGTTTCTGGTTTGTTGTATCTGGGTCTTTGTATGAGGTTGTTGTTGCTAGGTTCTTGAATCCGGGTTGTTGTATTCAATTTGTTGTATGAGGATTGTTGTATCCAGATTGTTGTATCCAGTTTGTTGAATCCAGATTGTTGTATCCGGTTTGCTGTATCCGGTTTGTTGTTTCCGGGTTGTTGTATCCGGGTTGTTGTATCCAGTTTGTTGTATCTGGGTTGTTGTTTCCGGGTTGTTGTATCCGGGTTGTTGTGTCCGGGTTGCTGTATCCGGTTTGTTTTATCCGGGTTGTTGTATCCGGGTTGTTCTATCCGGGTTGTTGTTTCTGGGTTGTTGTATCCGGGTTGTTGTTTCCAGGTTGTTGTTTCCGGGTGTTTGTATCCGGGTTGTTGTTTCTGGGTTGTTGTATCCAGATTGTTGTATCCGGGTTGTTGTATGCCGGTTGTTCCAAAACAGACTGGCCTTTTTCCCAGGTACGCTCCCCATAAAAACCTTGGAATGGTTAATGACAGATGTCCACAAATCCATAATGGAAAAGCAGCGGGCACGGGAGCGGTCCATCTTGGGAGCTGCTAACCCACCTCCCACCATTAACCCCCCCCAGCACTGCGTCCGGGTGGTGGGAACTACCAAACCCCTCCACGGTACATCAGGTGCCACACGTGTAACCAGCAGGGCCACATGCAGAGAGACTGTCCCAGAAACAGAAACCGCTCCACGTGGAATACTCCAACTAATTCCACTTCCCAGCAGCAGTGTGTACCCCAGGGGGCCGAAGGTGTCGTCCTTCCCCCCCAGCGGCAGTGTGTACCCCAGGGAGCTGAAGGTGTCGTCCTTCCTCCCCAGCAGCAGTGTGTACCCCAGGGGGCAGAAGGTGTCGTCCTTCCACCCCAGCGGCAGTGTGTACCCCAGGGAGCAGAAGGTGTCGTCCTTCCTCCCCAGCGACAGTGTGTACCCCAGGGAGCTGAAGGTGTCGTCCTTCCTCCCCAGCAGCAGTGTGTACCCCAGGGGGCCGAAGGTGTCGTCCTTCCCCCCCAGCGGCAGTGTGTACCCCAGGGAGCCGAAGGTGTCGTCCTTCCTCCCCAGCGACAGTGTGTACCCCAGGGAGCTGAAGGTGTCGTCCTTCCTCCCCAGCAGCAGTGTGTACCCCAGGGGGCCGAAGGTGTCGTCCTTCCCCCCCAGCGGCAGTGTGTACCCCAGGGAGCCGAAGGTGTCGTCCTTCCTCCCCAGCGACAGTGTGTACCCCAGGGAGCTGAAGGTGTCGTCCTTCCTCCCCAGCAGCAGTGTGTACCCCAGGGGGCCGAAGGTGTCGTCCTTCCCCCCCCAGCGGCAGTGTGTACCCCAGGGAGCCGAAAGTGTCGTCCTTCCCCCCCAGCGGCAGCATGTTCCCCAGGGAGCCGAAGTTGTCGTCCTTCCTCCCCAGCGGCAGTATGTTCCCCAGGGAGCTGAAGGTGTCGTCCTTCCTCCCCAGCGGCAGTGTGTAACCCAGGGAGCCGAAGGTGTCGTCCTTCCTCCCCAGCGACAGTGTGTACCCCAGGGAGCTGAAGGTGTCGTCCTTCCTCCCCAGCAGCAGTGTGTACCCCAGGGGGCCGAAGGTGTCGTCCTTCCCCCCCAGCGGCAGTGTGTACCCCAGGGAGCCGAAGGTGTCGTCCTTCCTCCCCAGCGACAGTGTGTACCCCAGGGAGCTGAAGGTGTCGTCCTTCCTCCCCAGCAGCAGTGTGTACCCCAGGGGGCCGAAGGTGTCGTCCTTCCCCCCCAGCGGCAGTGTGTACCCCAGGGAGCCGAAAGTGTCGTCCTTCCCCCCCAGCGGCAGCATGTTCCCCAGGGAGCCGAAGTTGTCGTCCTTCCTCCCCAGCGGCAGTATGTTCCCCTCGGGAGCTGAAGGTGTCGTCCTTCCTCCCCAGCGGCAGTGTGTACCCCAGGGGGCAGAAGGTGTCGTCCTTCCTCCCCAGCGGCAGTGTGTACCCCAGGGAGCTGAAGGGTTCGTCCTTCCTCCCCAGCGACAGTGTGTACCCCAGGGAGCTGAAGGTGTCGTCCTTCCTCCCCAGCAGCAGTGTGTACCCCAGGGGGCCGAAGGTGTCGTCCTTCCCCCCCAGCGGCAGTGTGTACCCCAGGGAGCCGAAAGTGTCGTCCTTCCCCCCCAGCGACAGTGTGTTCCCCAGGGAGCTGAAGGTGTCGTCCTTCCTCCCCAGCGGCAGTGTGTACCCCAGGGGGCAGAAGGTGTCGTCCTTCCTCCCCAGCGGCAGTGTGTACCCCAGGGAGCTGAAGGGTTCGTCCTTACTCCCCAGCGACAGTGTGTACCCCAGGGAGCTGAAGGTGTCGTCCTTCCTCCCCAGCAGCAGTGTGTACCCCAGGGGGCCGAAGGTGTCGTCCTTCCCCCCCAGCGGCAGTGTGTACCCCAGGGAGCCGAAAGTGTCATCCTTCCCCCCCAGCGGCAGCATGTTCCCCAGGGAGTCGAAGTTGTCGTCCTTCCTCCCCAGCGGCAGTATGTTCCCCAGGGAGCTGAAGGTGTCGTCCTTCCTCCCCAGCGGCAGTGTGTACCCCAGGGGGCAGAAGGTGTCGTCCTTCCTCCCCAGCGGCAGTGTGTACCCCAGGGAGCTGAAGGGTTCGTCCTTCCTCCCCAGCGACAGTGTGTACCCCAGGGGGCCGAAGGTGTCGTCCTTCCCCCCCAGCGGCAGTGTGTACCCCAGGGAGCAGAAGGGGCCGTCCTTCCTCCCCAGCGGCAGTGTGAACCCCAGGGGGCAGAAGGTGTCGTCCTTTCCCCCAGCGGCAGTGTGAACCCCAGGGGGCAGAAGGTGTCGTCCTTCCCCCTCAGCGGCAGTGTGAACCCCAGGGGGCAGAAGGTGTCGTCCTTCCTCCCCAGCGGCAGTGTGAACCCCAGGGGGCAGAAGGTGTCGTCCTTCCCCCACAGCGACAATTTACCCTAACCAGGGGAGACACCAATCTCCCAGACGGCGCAGATGGGACCGTGGTCTCTGCGCCCACAGCCTGTCCAGATCCCCAACTACCCTCACTGGGACAACCGGAGGAGGGGGTAAGTACAAATTCCCCTCCCCAGCTAACTCCTAATGTGGCCCCAGGGTTAACAGAGGAAACGTTAACCCCCACTGACCCCCACCTTTCCCTGGCTACTGAGCCGGAATACGTCCCAAGTACCCCAGCAGAAGAGCTGACAGCGGGGCAGAGTGCAGTCGGCCTCTGCCCTCCCTTTGTCCCTTGTACAGAGCAGGATGTCCTGCAGGTTATACCAGCAGAAGAGCTGGCATCAGGGCAGAGTGCCACTGGCCTCTGCCCCTCAAGTCCCCTCAGCGTGTTGCCCCATCACCACAGCAAAGGGGAGATGTGTGACGAAGTGCCCTTCGCCACTTTGTCTTGGAGAGGACTGTTTGCCAGCCTCCTGCCCTGCGACTATGGCCCTGGGACATATTGCCCTTTGGAACCAGTGTTCGGCCATACCAGAGTGTATGTCACTCATTCTGGCCCTTTACATACAGGGGGGTCATTCTGTACTTGCGCTGTATGAACCATGATACCCCAGATAACTGTGCCATGAAGCCCATTCATATAATGAAAGACTATGGGAAAGACTGTAGCTACATGGCAATTGAACTGTGTGAAGAGGATCTGAGCGCTATTCGGTAGTTTTGTGCGCTCAGATCCCAGCTACCTGGGGATATGGGAAATGTGAGTAAATGTGAATTGCAGTAATGCTGATGGGTTGGCAAACTAGAGAATTGACCAACAAATACTTTTGTCCGGACATCCCCAGGCCGATCCGTTGGGATCAGACCGTGTATGCCGGCTTATGGTCACGGGGGAGGTGTGTAACGGAACCCATCACTGTTTTACCCTGTTTTATGGTTATTTAATTCTTGGTTAAAATATGATCCTACTGTTATATTATATGTATGTTGGTTGATGCTCTGCAGGATATTAGCTCAGAATATTACAGACACCTAGCAGAATACATAATCCTATTAGGGTCTCCTAGAGGCAGGAGAGCCCTATTGTGTAAAGTGTTCACATTGTGAAAGATGGAACAAAGAGAAGCATTATCTTATCAATGTCTGTTATTGAATCAAAGTAGCCGGCTAGTCCCTGGGAGGTGTGACCCCACCTATTGTTCTCTCTATGTGTATTACCTGTGGCCAAAGAGATGTATAAATATTTCTGTAAAGGTAAATAAAGTCAGTATTCATTTGACTCCCAAATTGTGTGTCGTCCAATATGGGAGGTCGGGAATGGTGAAACTGTAGTGCCTCTTGGGTATTTTACCGTATACCAGCGGAGATATTGGACTGCGTGTTCCAGCTCCGTTACATCCGGTATGCTGTATCAGGTTTGTTGTTTCCGGGTTGTTGTTGTGGTAACTTGTCTTCCTTGCATGGTAATTCAGGACCTCCTTAAACAGGTCTAGGTGGGAGGGCTGGGAGTATTTGCTTCCCTCCCACAATTGCTGGAGGAAGTGATGCAACTAAGGGTATATCCAGGCAGGAAACTGCTGTTGCTTCGTTTTTCTTTCTTGGAGGTGAAGGTGATGGTGATGGTGATGGCGATGGTCTAACCGTGGGTGAGATAAAGCGTTTGGGAAAGGGGATTACTATATAGGTAGATAGATTTAAAAAGGGTTGTTGCTCCGTGGGTCTGGGCTGTGTGTTTGTGATACATTTATAGTATTGTGTTGTTGCCTTTTAATAAATACCTTTTAATGTAGACGAACCTTGTGTAATATATATATATATTAATTTGGTGATACACCACATTTGGCGACCACGAATTTTAGACTTCTACAAAGGTTATTTATGAGGTAATATCACATTAATAGATAGTCAGATTTACTTTTTTTGGGGGAAGAAAAAAAAAAGTACTTTGTCTAATTATCCTCTGCATGGGAAATCAAGTGCTGATTGTGTGTGGAGTCTAGGTTAAGCCTCCATTTTTAATATACAAGCTTGGGCATCAGGCCTCAATTATTATTTTTAATCCTTTATATCGTACTAGCTTCTGAGTTGAGTTTTGTTCGTACTAGCTTATTTTGATACATAAAACAAATATATATCATACAGGTGGTTTTTGTGGGTTTATCTGAGTTAAGTTTTGTTGTGCTTTTGAGTACAGGCCTAGCCCTAGTACAGGCCTAGCCCTGCATTTGAATACAATATAGTAGGCTCCATGCGGCTTCTTTGTGTATTTGAATGCTAATTCAAGCCTCCATTTTTAATATACAAGCTTGGGCATCAGGCCTCAATTATTATTTTTAATCCTTTATATCGTACTAGCTTCTGAGTTGAGTTTTGTTCGTACTAGCTTATTTTGATACATAAAACAAATATATATCATACAGGTTGTTTTTGTGGGTTTATCTGAGTTGAGTTTTGTTGTGCTCTGAGTATCAGAGTACAGGCCTAGCCCTGCATTTGAATACAATATAGTAGGCTCCATGCGGCTTCTTTGTGTATTTGAATGCTAAGTCAAGCCTCCATTTTAATATACAAGCTTGGGCATCAGGCCTCAATTATTATTTTTAATCCTTTATATCGTACTAGCTTCTGAGTTGAGTTTTGTTCGTACTAGCTTATTTTGATACATAAAACAAATATATATCATACAGGTTGTTTTTGTGGGTTTATCTGAGTTGAGTTTTGTTGTGCTTTTGAGTACAGGCCTAGCCCTAGTACAGGCCTAGCCCTGCATTTGAATACAATATAGTAGGCTCCATGCGGCTTCTTTGTGTATTTGAATGCTAATTCAAGCCTCCATTTTTAATATACAAGCTTGGGCATCAGGCCTCAATTATTATTTTTAATCCTTCATATCGTACTAGCTTCTGAGTTGAGTTTTGTTCGTACTAGCTTATTTTGATACATAAAACAAATATATATCATACAGGTTGTTTTTGTGGGTTTATCTGAGTTAAGTTTTGTTGTGCTTTTGAGTACAGGCCTAGCCCTAGTACAGGCCTAGCCCTGTATTTGAATACAATATAGTAGGCTCCATGCGGCTTCTTTGTGTATTTGAATGCTGGTTTGGGCCTAAAAGCTTGGGCATCAGGCCACAATTAGTTTTGTTGTGTGTTTCAAATACCTGAGTTTGTTAATACTATTATTTTTGTTTTGTTTTTGTTTTTTGTTTTTTTTTTAAAAAGGAAAAAAAAAAAAAAAAATTTTTTTTCTCTTCTTTCTTTTTCTTTCTCTAATCCTTTATCATAGTACAGGGCTGGAGAAAAATAAATAAATAAACCATTTTAAATCTTATATATATATATATATATATATATATATATATATATATATTATTTCAGGCGTGCATTTTAATACACTATAGGCTTCCATACCTTATACATTTTGGGTGTCTTGAATATCCTAGTTCAGGTATATCTCCTACCCTGCAGGCCTTGCTATTATATTCTATTTTTCTACATATTACACCTGGCCTACTGAATAGTCATCAACTATTGTTGGCTACTCAGAAGCATGCTACTTTAGTCGCAAATTGATTTGGATTCTTACTTGGGTGAGTAAAAGAGTAGGAATGTCTTTTCAAGGGGCCAAATACATTCCCACAGAAGTGCGTGAGTACTTTAGGAAACATATTCAAAAACATGATGGTCCATATGAGCTTCCAGAGCCAGCAAACCCAGACAGTGAAAAAGAGAAGAGATTAATGGATGTTCTAACACAAATTGTAAATAACAAAAAGTATAGAACAAAGAAGAGAAAAAGTTTGGTCACACAAGCTGTTGTAGCCACAATAGGAGGTCTAATAGACTTAGTTGTAGAATTACGGCAGCATAATTTGGAAACAACAAATAAAATGGAGGAAGCAATGGACAAAAGGGATTGTTTAAAAATTGCAGCTTTGAGAACAACTACAATTGTTGGGGAACTAGAAAGGGAGTTAAGGGAAATAGAAGAGCAGAGGGATGCTTATGGAGTAAAAATAACAGAACTTCAAAACATAATAATGGACTATAAAAATAAAACAAAGTTAGAAGGGATAAAAGGAGTCAGAGACATTGCCAAAATATATCCAGATCTGGATATGTTCGTGGCACAAAATAAAGAACCAGTGCCGAAAATGAACCAAGATAGAAAAGAGTTCTTATGTTATTCTGTTCCACAAGTAGATACCATACCACAAGCACCAGTTATTGTTTCAGAATTATTTAATGCAAGGCAAACACCTACAGGATTTTCTATGCAGACTCGACCGATGTCTATGGCAGATAAAGACAATTTCCAGAAATGGTGGGGAAGTATGCCAACTAACAACTTTAATACGTTTACACATTGGTTTATGAGGGGAGCAGATAGAGCTAAAAAAGGAGGTCTTAACTTAGAGGAATGGACAGAACTGTTAGAATACGCTATGGGTCCTTTGGCTAGTAGACTATTGGGATTTAATAACAGTGTGTCTGATCAGGCAGGAAGAATTGCTGCAACTAATTTCTATCTACTTAGCATAGAGAAAGAAATAGCAAATATTACCATGAGGCCAACAGATGGTCCTAGAGAGGTAGCTCAAAGGATATTTTTTTGGTATACTCTACGACAACCTCAACAGCCTCTAGTGCTGGGCTCACTAGAACATATAGCAAAAGTAATGGAAGCCCTTCCCCGGGAGTGTCAAGAATTTGTCAGGCTTTTTGATCCAACACCAACAGACTTGGAAATGGTACTAACTAGAGCTGATAAGTGGTGGATCAAGCATCCTTTCACAGAACAGGCCTGCTCTGTTTCAGCTGTAAGAACATTTAAGGTCGAGTCTGGTAGAGATATAGATGGTAAATGGAGAAACCAGACGTGGGATGTACCCCAGAACAAGAAGGATGATCAAAACTGGAGACCAAAACAGAACCTTGACAAAAGATGGAGAGATCCACCTAGGGAGTATAGGAATAGGGATGGCAGCAACTGGAGGGCTAATCAGGAGGGAGAGAGAAACGGTAACATGGGCTATTGGGAACTCAGGAGACAGACGGATAGGATAGAAGAGGAAAATCACATACTTAAAAACAAGGTAGCTGAGTCAGAGAGGAAATTGAAGGAAAGTGAGGCAAAGATGCAATATAGTGTTATAAAAGAGGGACGGAGTAGAAGTGAGTCACAATGACAAATCCCAACCCCTGCGCCTCAGCATCTCATTCATTCAGCTAATTTAACCATGGATGAGGCAGGTCGGCCTACCATTTATACAGTCATCGCAGGGGTAGGGAAAAATATGTTGGTAGATACAGGAGCAGCAGTTACAATGACCAACAGGGTCAAAAATGGGGATTCTTCAGTAAGTATTATGGGAGTTACTGGGAATCCACAGGAGGTTAGAGCCGGTCTAATTGATGTAGCAGTTGGAGGAAAAACAATACAAGTAGAAGCAATAGTGGGTTGGCCACAGGAAATATTGGGAATAGAAGCTTTAAAAAAAGGAAATTTCATTGTAGATCTTGCCAATTTTTGTTTGTGGAAGACAGAAAAGGTGAATCAGGTAAGTACAGAGTTGACGAAAGGGGTTGTGCTCCCAATGGCATATATTGTCTCGCCGATAAAAAGTCTGGAAAAAAACAAACTGAAACTAGACGGACAACCAGAACGGCTGCAGAAGCTAATCCAAGACATACCTGTTTGGGCTACAGATAAATTAGACTGTGGAAGAATGAAAGGAATGGTCTTGTTGGAAGGAGGAGACCCACAATGGCAAAAGCAATATCCAGTCCCAAGAGAATCAGTGGCATCAATCACCGAGATGATAGAAATGCTGGAGAGACGTGGAATAATTAAATCTGGAAATGGGTATGCATGTAACTCACCATGTTGGCCTGTGAGAAAAGCTGTGTTAAAAGGGAATGGTGATGAAAAAGCAGCCTCATCATGGAGACTTACCATTGATTACAGGGCCGTGAACAAACTTGCAAAAAGAATGGCCCCTGTTGTTTCTGTTTATTGTGAAATGATGTCCAAAATTTCACCAGAAATGAAAGTATTCAGTGTAATAGATGTGGCCAATGGATTTTGGTCAATTCCCTTAGCTGAAGAATGCCACTACCGGACGGCGTTCACCTGGGAGGGCCGACAATATGCTTTCACAGTATTACCACAGGGATATTGTGACTCCCCAGCTATTTTTCACACATACATGAAAAATGCATTGACAGCTTTCCCACGTCCAGATCGTATCATTCAATATGTTGATGATGTCCTCTTACAATCCCCGAACATGGAAGAACACAAAGAAGACCTGGCAATATTATTACAATGCATACTGGAAGCTGGACTTAAGCTAAATAGGGCAAAGGCAAAATTGGCATGCCAGAAAGTCAACTTCTTAGGAGTAACCATATCAGGAGATGGACGATCAATTGATCAAGACAGGGCCAAAGTTATTGCTCAGTTACCCATTCCTACAGACCGTACAGCGCTCCAATCATTGCTTGGAATAATGGGATTTTGTCGTGAATTTACCCCACGATATGCTCAACTGGCACAACCCCTTTATGAACTCCTGAGAGCACAGAATTGGGATTGGACAGAGGAACACACATCAGCAGTACAAAAATTGAAGGCTGAACTAGGGAGTGCACCAACTCTGGCATCTCCAGACCATGAAAAAGAATTTAGACTATATCCGATAACAATGCCAGATTCACAAGAAGCAGTCATCACTCAACTGTGGGGACATGCAGAACGTCCAGTGGCTTTTGGATCTCAGATGCTGTCTGCCGTAGAGCTGAAATTTGGATGGTGTGAGAGATTGATCTTAGCAGCATACTGGGCAATTAGAAGATTTAAATACCTATTTGGCACACAGACAATAATAATCTGTACACATCATACTCCATTGCAGATCCTCAGACAAGGCAGCCTGGCAATCAGCCACATCAACAATGCCCGCATTCAGAAATGGACTATGGCACTGCTCGCTGATAACATTTCAACTCATGCCTTAAGAGAACCAAAAGAATGGGTGGCTGGAATTTGCATAAAGGGAGAAGCTCATGAATGCCAGATCTATCCTGAATCAACATGCCACGCGGTGTTCAAAGATGCCACTCATCTGGTGATGACCTCAGATCCTGTATGGTATACTGATGGCAGCTGTCACTATGCACAAGGAAAAAGAATATCAGGAATGGCCGGAGTAAAAATGTTGGGTAAAGATATCATAAAAGAATTTGGATTTAGAATCAAAGCATATTCAGCACAATATGCAGAACTGGCTGCAGTCATTGAAGTACTTCAGCAAGAGTCTGGAAGAAGTGACATATTGACAATTGTTTTGGATAGTGACTGGGTGTTCCGAGGCACATGCCTTCTGCTAAAATGGTGGGATAGTAACCAATTCCTTGCCACAGATGGATCCCCTGTTAAGTTCCAAGATCTATGGCAGATTGTAGAAAAGTTATCACAAAATTTCAAAAGAATTAACATGATCAAAGTACGGGCACATAAAAAGACAGGGCCACACCGAGAGGGAAACTACCTTGCTGACCGGTATGCAAAAGAGGCAGCTGTCCAAGCGGAAGACTGGAAACCACCCACAAAAAACACATTACAAATAGCTTCTACTACAAGGAGCAAATCTACATTTATTTCAATTAAGATGAAGCAACTGCAGGAATTACAAGATCAAGATGAGGAACTAAAAGATATTCGGGAGAAATTACAAAAGAGAGAAGAAGTGATATACGGGGGTGTAACGGAACCCATCACTGTTTTACCCTGTTTTATGATTATTATGGTTAAAATATGATCCTACTATATGTATGTTGGTTTATGCTCTGCAGAATATTGTCCCAGACATTTGCAGCTACTTGGCATGGGAGATAATCCTGTTACAGAGACTCCGCATAAGATAAAGGAAATCTATTGTATACAGTGTTTTCATTCTCAGATAAGAACAAAGAAGTGTAATTGAATCAATGTCTGAAAAGTTGCCAGGGAGCCTCGGGGAGGTGTGACCCACCTATTGTTCTCTTTATGTGTATTGTGCGGCCAAATATGGGCATGTGTATTGCCTGTGGGAAGAGATGGGTATAAATATTTCTGCACATAACAAAATAAAGTCAGTATTCATTTGACTCCCAAATTGTGTGTCGTCCAATATGGGAGGTCGGGGATGGTGAAACTGTAGTGCCTCTTGGGTATTTTACCGTATACCAGCGGAGATATTGGACTGCGTGTTCCAGCTCCGTTACATTTTGGTGGCAGCGGTGGGATTGTTCCCACGGTCAGAAGGACAGCTACAGGAGACACCATTCCGTGGAGTACAAATTGAGGGCAACGCTAGTATCCGTACAGCGCCCCTGGCTACAAAAGGATGGAACCGGCTAGTTTTCAGACAGCGTTCCATCATGAGGAGGAGGAGGCGGCCGCGGACTACAGGGATGCAGACAGAAAGGAACTCATGGTTACAGTACCTCTTATTACCCCACAGACTGAGTTTGAAAGAGAACTCCAAAGTAGACTGGCCTTTTTCCCAGGTACGCTTCCCATAAAAACCTTGGAATGGTTAATGACAGATGTCCACAAATTCATAATGGAAAAGCAGCGGGCACGGGAGCGGTCCATATTGGGAGCTGCTAACCCACCTCCCACCATTAACCCCCCCCAGCACTGCGTCCGGGTGGTGGGAACTACCAAACCCCTCCACGGTACATCAGGTGCCACACGTGTAACCAGCAGGGCCACATGCAGAGAGACTGTCCCAGAAACAGAAACCGCTCCACGTGGAATACTCCAACTAATTCCCCTCCCCAGCGACGGTGTGTACCCCAGGGCGCCGAAGGTGTCGTCCTTCCCCCCCAGCGGCAGTGTGTACCCCAGGGAGCTGAAGGTGTCGTCCTTCCTCCCCAGCGGCAGTGTGTACCCCAGGGAGCTGAAGGTGTCGTCCTTCCTCCCCAGCGGCAGTGTGAACCCCAGGGAGCTGAAGGTGTCGTCCTTCCTCCCAAGCGGCAGTGTGTTCCCCAGGGAGCTGAAGGTGTAGTCCTTCCTCCCCAGCGACAGTGTGTACCCCAGGGAGCAGAAGGTGCCGTCCTTTCTCCCCAGCGGCAGTGTGTACCCCAGGGGGCCGAAGGTGTCGTCCCCCCCCCCCCCCAGCGGCAGTGTGTACCCCAGGGAGCTGAAGGTGTCGTCCTTCCTCCACAGCGGCAGTGTGTACCCCAGGGAGCAGAAGGGGCCGTCCTTCATCCCCAGCGGCAGTGTGAACCCCAGGGGGCAGAAGGTGTCGCCCTTCCCCCCCAGCGGCATGGTGAACCCCAGGGGGCAGAAGGGGTCATCCTTCCCCCTCAGCGGCAGTGTGAACCACAGGGGGCAGAAGGTGTCGTCCTTCCCCCCCAGCGGCAGTGTGAACCCCAGGGGGCAGAAGGTGTTGTCCTTTCTCCCCAGCGGCAGTGTGAACCCCAGGGGGCAGAAGGTGTCGTCCTTCCCACCCAGCGGCAGTGTGAACCCCAGGGAGCTGAAGATGTCGCCCTCTCCCCCCAGCGACAGCTTACCCTAACAAGGGGAGACACCAATCCCCCAGACGGCGCAGATGGGACCAGGGTCTCTGTGCCTGACCTACCGGGATGCTGGACAGCCTGTCCAGATTCCCAACTACTCTCACTGGGACAACCGGAGGAGGGGGTAAGTACAAATTCCCCTCCCCAGCTAACTCCTAATGTGGCTCCAGGGTTAACAGAGGAAATGTTAACCCCCACTGACCCCCACCTTTCCCTGGCTACTGAGCCGGAATACGTCCCAAGTACCCCAGCAGAAGAGCTGACAGTGGGGCAGAGTGCAGTCGGCCTCTGCCCTCCCTTTGTCCCTTGTACAGAGCAGGATGTCCTGCAGGTTATACCAGCAGAAGAGCTGGCATCAGGGCAGAGTGCCGCTGGCCTCTGCCCCTCAAGTCCCCTCAGCGTGTTGCCCCATCACCCCAGCGAAATATCCAGGTGCCTGGTTAGACTTACCCCCAAAGGGGAGATGTGTGACGAAGTGCCCTTCGCAACTTTGTCTTGGAGAGGACTGTTTGCCAGCCTCCTGCCCTGCGACTATGGCCCTGGGACATATTGCCCTTTGGAACCAGTGTTCGGCCATACCAGAGTGTATGTCACTCATTCTGGCCCTTTACATACAGGGGGGTCATTCTTTACTTGCTCTGTGGGAGCGGTGATACCCCAGATAGCTATGCCATGGAGCCCATTCATATAATGAAAGACTATGGGAAAGACTTTAGCTACATGGCAATTGAACTGTGTGAAGAGGATCTGAGCGCTATTCGGTAGTTTTGTGCGCTCAGATCCCAGCTATCTAGGGATATGGGAAATGTGAGTAAATGTGAATTGCAGTAATGCTGCTGGGTTGTCAAACTAGAGAATTGACCAACAAAAACTTTTGTCCGGACATCCCCAGGCCGATCCGTTGGGATCAGACCGTGTATGCCGGCTTATGGTCACGAGGGAGGTGTGTAACGGAACCCATCACTGTTTTACCCTGTTTTATGATTATTATGGTTAAAATATGATCCTACTGTATGTATGTTGGTTTATGCTCTGCAGAATATTGTCCCAGACATTTGCAGCTACTTGGCATGGGAGATAATCCTGTTACAGAGACTCCACATAAGATAAAGGAAGTCTATTGTATACAGTGTTTTCATTCTCAGATAAGAACAAAGAAGTGTAATTGAATCAATGTCTGATTGTATCAAAGTTGCCAGGGAGCCTCGGGGAGGTGTGACCCACCTATTGTTCTCTTTATGTGTATTGTGCGGCCAAATATGGGCATGTGTATTGCCTGTAGGAAGAGATGGGTATAAATATTTCTGCACATAACAAAATAAAGTCAGTATTCATTTGACTCCCAAATTGTGTGTCGTCCAATATGGGAGGTCGGGGATGGTGAAACTGTAGTGCCTCTTGGGTATTTTACCGTATACCAGCGGAGATATTGGACTGCGTGTTCCAGCTCTGTTACAGGGGGCAAAAAAGTGATGGAGGAGCAAGGGCTAATATGTATATCAGAAACCGGGGAACCGATTTGGATTGTACCACAACAAGTAAGAAAAGACTTACTCCGATGGATACATGGATCACAAGCAGGAGGACATCCAAAGATCAGAGAAGCAAAAGAGAGGATTCGACATTTGGGATGGTGGATCGGGCAAAACAAGGATCTTGAAGAATTTGTGGATAGTTGTATTATATGTGCAAGATTTGACCAGTCCAACAGGAAAAGAAGGGGAGAATTAATGAGACAGACACTTGTAGGCCCATGGGAAAGAATTCAAATTGATTACACCGGACCATTGCCAACAACCACAAGAGGAAATAAATATATTCTCATGATAGTAGATAGCTTCTCAAGATGGATGATCGCAATCCCAACAAGAAACTGTACAGCACTAACCACAGCCAGGAAATTAGTAAGCGATGTACTGACAGTGTGGGGAATTCCAAAAGTCCTTGATTGCGACAATGGAGCGGCATTCATAGGAAATGTAATGAAGGAACTTTGTAAGATAGTGGGTATTGAACTGAAACACCATATCCCATACCATCCACAGGCAGCAGGTCAAGTTGAGTGAATGAATGGCACCATAAAAAGAGAGCTGAAAAAGCTGGTGGCAGAACATGGGCAAGCTTGGGACATATACATACCTTTAGTATGTGCCCGACTTAGATCAAGGCCCTGTAGATCAACAGGATTTTCACCGTATGAAATTTTAATGGGTAGACCAATGCCTTCCTGGAAAAACTGGATGACAATACCTCCACCTGTAGCTTTACAAACCGCTGCAATCACAGATCAATGGGTAAAGGAGTTGGCCACACACTTGGAAATTGTTCATAAATCTGTGGCTGTGGAAGATGAAGAACAATACCAACATCGAAAGCGATGGTATGATGCAGCAGGGGATCTGACATCATATGAGGCAGGGGACAGAGTTATGGTGCAGAATCAAGATGAACACCTTCCTTGGGGAAGAGCAAAATGGAAGGGACCATATACTGTAGTAGATAAATTAGGGACCTCTGTATACTTGATTGATCACGCAGAGAAAGGAGAAGTCTGGCTGCATGCATCACAGCTTAAAAGATTTAGGAAGGACAAAATATGGAATAGAGGTTAAGTACAAATTGAATAAATAAATACACATTGTTTTTTTTTATTTATTTTTTATTTATTTATTTATTTATTTTTTTTGTGTATGTATATGTCTCTAATGCTGTTTTTATTTTTTATGTATATGTTTCTAATGATGGAATCTAGTGTTCCCACAGAGCAAGGCTGTATAAGAATGAAGATGCGTGTCAACAGAAGATTGTGGTGGATCCTTGTTACAGGATGGATAAGTATAAGCTGTATCACAGTAGGAATGGGGAGACAGGCAATAAGGCCAGAAGATACCGCAAATAAGGGAAAGAGTTTGAAAAGATTGGAGTTACATTACGTTCAAGCAGATAGATTTATTTGGCCCAGGGAATTGGAAGTAAAAGAGGGTGGAGGGTTACAAGTAAACATTATTTTGCCACATAATAGTACCAGGGGATTAGCTCTTAGAGCTCCAATACAAGGGAGGTTTACAAATATTACAGTAGTAGTGAGTAACTTAACATTAGAAGAAGGTGGAGAATGGGACGCTGCAGTTATAGCTGCCCAGCCTGATCTAGAGGAATTCTGCAATTTTGATACTGGAAAGGGGTGTGTTCTAACAATAGATGAAGTATTTCTCTCTGTAAAGGAGCTGCAACGTTGTAAAGATCAGAAGAAGGTACCATGGCCAATAGGCGGATTGGTGGTGGTACCAACACATGAAACAGTTGTGCAAGGGGTTGGGTGGACTTACTACCCAATAATTCTAAATTTTAATGATTTTTCTATTCCTCCAAAGTGCCTGGAATCACAGCGGCAGTGGTTTAAGCAAAGTATACAAGAGACCATCATTGAGTGGACCGGAGCAGGGAGTCGAGAAAAACGGGACACACTTGCAGCCCTTTTAGGAGGAGTCGGAACTGGATTGGGAGTATGGAATTCAGCAGACATCATTGGACTGAACAGCAGGATAAACTCCCTTACTGATGGCATGGGACATGCTATGAAAACAGGTGGAGTAGCTGACTCCCTTATAGTGAGTAGACTGACAGACAATGTTGATGACATACACACCATTGCCAACAACCTGCATCTAGTTGAGGAAAATATTGCTTCCATTGCTAACAGCATTAAGAATGAAATAGTGGGAACTGCCATTTTCTGTTCTATGATTGGAGGAAAGCTGTTGGCAGATTTAAAGGAAACTATTAAAGACATCCAGGAAAACAAGTGGGCAAGACAAATCAATGCAACAAGGATTATCACGTCATTGAAAAGAAAAGGAGTGGACATCACTGAGGACAATCTTAAATACAGCTATATTGAAGGCCCAGATCAATGGATGCCACATGGACTACAATCTGGGACAATAGGACTAATCCTGGCAATTCCCCGTTGGGAGGGGCAGGCAGAGCAACTGAACTTTATACATAGCATTGGCACGTTAAGTGATGGAATCTACAAGCAACACTTCCCATCAAAAAGACTGGCCACTATTAAAGGATTGGAGATGGATGAAAGCTGTTGCAGGAAATCTCAACACCGATGGCTGTGCAGTTGTGTTTGGGACAAAGGAGCTGAGGAGGATGGCTGGGTGCAGTTGATAAAAGAAAACCTGGTGCAAGAGGTGATCTGCATAGGGGACATTGCATGCTTTATCGGCCACTCTGAATATAGGACAGTTGATGAAATATGTTTGGTGGAAGAAGGGTCTTGTATCATGGTAACCACTACTATACATGTAGGAACTCATACACTATTTCCATCAAGAAACCTTACCACTGAAATGATCAATTTTACTGCAAATGCAGATTGGACAAATTTGACAATGAAGCTTTTTCCCCCAATTCCAAAGCTTACCTTGGAACTTCATGAGTTAGTAAAACGTACCAAACAACAACTACACCCCATCAGCTTACTGCTGGAACAACAGAAAAAGGAAATAGAAATTACTACAAAAAACGTTGAGCATCCCTGGTGGGGAATTCTTACCAATGCAGAGACACATCCAGTCCTACGAACACTGTCGCTGGTACTCATGTTCATTCAAGTATTAACGACAATTATAATAATATACTTTTGTGTGGCAATGAAACAAATGAGGAAGAAACTTGCAAGGCGGATATATAATAATGAAATTGAAATGTTTTTTTTTTTTTTTTGTCTTTTTCCTCTTTTTTCTCTCTCTCATACATTCTTCAATAAAGTTTTACATTGCACATACATAAACATTTATCACACACTCTCACCTAAATTCTATAAGTTCGGTTTCTGTGTAATATGTGGATTGACAGCCATAGGAAAGTACAGGAGAACTTATGTCGCTGAGGGAACTATTCCGGAGGGACGGTGGGTTGAATTTCTCCTGTATATCAGGTTTTTGCTCCCACTAGGTTCTCCTGTACTAGAGGGATAACTAGAAAACTGAGCAACATAGAAGAAGAAAAAGTGAGGGAATGTGGTAACTTGTCTTCCTTGCATGGTAATTCAGGACCTCTTTAAACAGGTCTAGGTGGGATGGCTGGGAGTCTTTGCTTCCCTCCCACAATTGCTGGAGGAAGTGATGCAACTAAGGGTATATCCAGGCAGGAAACTGCTGTTGCTTCGTTTTTCTTTCTTGGAGGTGAATGTGACGGTGATGGCGATGGTCTAACCGTGGGTGAGATAAAGCGTTTGGGAAAGGGGATTACTATATAGGTAGATAGATTTAAAAAGGGTTGTTGCTCCGTGGGTCTGGGCTGTGTGTTTGTTATACATTTATAGTATTGTGTTGTTGCCTTTTAATAAATACCTTTTAATGTAGACGAACCTTGTGTAATATATATATATATATTAATTTGGTGATACACCACAGTTGTATCCGGGTTGTTGTATCCAGTTTGTTGTATCTGGGTTGTTGTTTCCGGGTTGTTGTATCCGGGTTGTTGTATCCGGTTTGCTGTATCTGGTTTGTTTTATCCGGGTTGTTGTATCCAGGTTGTTGTATCCAGTTTGTTGTATCTGGGTTGTTGTTTCCGGGTTATTGTTTCCGGGTTGTTGTTTCTGGTTTGTTGTATCCGGGTTGTTGTATCCGGGTTGTTGTATCCAGATTGTTGTATCCGGTTTGCTGTA
Source organism: Discoglossus pictus (assembly GCA_027410445.1). Lineage (NCBI taxonomy): Eukaryota > Metazoa > Chordata > Amphibia > Anura > Alytidae > Discoglossus > Discoglossus pictus. The sequence continues at coordinate 402,203,891 of CM050167.1, forward strand.
TCCGGTTTGCTGTATCCGGTTTGTTGTTTCCGGGTTGTTGTATCCGGGTTGTTGTATGCGGTTTGTTGTATCCGGTTTGCTGTATCCGGTTTGTTGTTTCCGGGTTATTGTATCCGCGTTGTTGTATCCAGTTTGTTGTATCTGGGTTGTTGTTTCTGGGTTGTTGTTTCCGGGTTGTTGTATCCGGGTTGTTGTATCCGGGTTGTTGTATCCGGTTTGTTGTTTCCGGGTTGTTGTATCCGGGTTGTTGTATGCAGTTTGTTGTATCCGGTTTGCTGTATCCGGTTTGTTGTTTCCGGGTTGTTGTATCCGGGTTGTTGTATCTGGGTTGTTGTATCCGGTTTGTTGTATCCGGGTTGTTGTTTCTGGGTTGTTGTATCCGGGTTGTTGTTTCCAGGTTGTTGTTTCCGGGTTGTTGTATGCGGGTTGTTGTTTCTGGGTTGTTGTATGCCGGTTGTTGCATCCGGGTTGTTGTATGTGGGTTGTTGTATCCAGGTTGTTGTATCCAGATTGTTGTTTCTGGTTTGTTGTATCTGGGTCGTTGTATGTGGGTTATTGTATCCAGATTGTTGTCTCTGGTTTGTTGTATCTGGGTCTTTGTATGAGGTTGTTGTATCCAGGTTCTTGAATCCGGGTTGTTGTATTCGATTTGTTGTATGAGGATTGTTGTATCCAGATTGTTGTATCCAGTTTGTTGTATCCGGGTTGTTGTATCCGGGTTGTTGTATCCGGGTTGTTGTATCCAGTTTGTTGTATCTGGGTTGTTGTTTCTGGGTTGTTGTATCCAGATTGTTGTTTCTGGTTTGTTGTATCTGGGTCGTTGTATGTGGGTTATTGTATCCAGGTTGTTGAATCCAGATTGTTGTATCCGGTTTGCTGTATCCGGTTTGTTGTTTCCGGGTTGTTGTATCCGGGTTGTTGTATCCAGTTTGTTGTATCTGGGTTGTTGTTTCTGGGTTGTTGTTTCCGGGTTGTTGTTTCTAGGTTGTTGTATCCGGGTTGTTGTTTCCGGGTTGTTGTATCCAGATTGTTGTATCCGGTTTGCTGTATCTGGTTTGTTGTTTCCGGGTTGTTGTATCCGGGTTGTTGTATCCGGGTTGTTGTATCCGTTTTGTTCTATCCGGGTTGTTGTTTCCGGGTTGTTATATCAGGGTTGTTGTTTCCAGGTTGTTGTATCCGGGTTGTTGTATCCGGTTTGCTGTATCTGGTTTGTTTTATCCGGGTTGTTGTATCCGGGTTGTTGTATCCGTTTTGTTCTATCCGGGTTGTTGTTTCCGGGTTGTTGTATCCGGGTTGTTGTTTCCAGGTTGTTGTTTCCGGATTGTTGTATTCGGGTTGTTGTTTCCGGGTTGTTGTATCCAGATTGTTGTATCCGGGTTGTTGTATGCCAGTTGTTGTATCCTGGTTGTTGTATGTGGGTTGTTGTATCCAGGTTGTTGTATCTGGGTTGTTGTTTCTGGGTTGTTGTTTCCGGGTTGTTGTATCCGGGTTGTTGTATCCGGGTTGTTGTATCCAGTTTGCTGTATCTGGTTTGTTTTATCCGGGTTGTTGTATCGGGGTTGTTGTATCCGGGTTGTTGTATCCAGTTTGCTGTATCCGGTTTGCTGTATCTGGTTTGTTTTATCCGGGTTGTTGTATCCGGGTTGTTGTATCCGGTTTGTTCTATCTGGGTTATTGTTTACAGGTTGTTGTTTCCGGTTTGCTGTATCAGGTTTGTTGTTTCCGGGTTGTTGTATCTGGGTTGTTGTATCCAGTTTGTTGTATCTGGGTTGTTGTTTCCGGGTTGTTGTATCCGGGTTGTTGTATCCGGGTTGCTGTATCTGGTTTGTTTTATCCGGGTTGTTGTATCCGGGTTGTTGTATCCGGTTTGTTCTATCCGGGTTGTTGTTTCTGGGTTGTTGTATCCGGGTTGTTGTTTCCAGGTTGTTGTTTCCGGGTTGTTGTATCCGGGTTGTTGTTTCTGGGTTGTTGTATCCAGATTGTTGTATCCGGGTTGTTGTATGCCGGTTGTTGCATCCGGGTTGTTGTATGTGGGTTGTTGTATCCAGGTTGTTGTATCCAGATTGTTGTATCTGGGTTGTTGTATCCGGGTTGTTGTATGTGGGTTGTTGTATCCAGATTGTTGTTTCTGGTTTGTTGTATCTGGGTCTTTGTATGAGGTTCTTGAATCCGGGTTGTTGTATTCGATTTGTTGTATGAGGATTGTTGTATCCAGATTGTTGTATCCAGTTTGTTGTATCCGGGTTGTTGTATCCGGGTTGTTGTATCTGGGTTGTTGTTTCCGGGGTATTGTTTCCGGGTTGTTGTTTCTAGGTTGTTGTATCCGGGTTGTTGTTTCCGGGTTGTATCCAGATTGTTGTATCCGGTTTGCTGTATCAGGTTTGTTGTTTCCGGGTTGTTGTATCCGGGTTGTTGTATCCGGTTTGCTGTATCTGGTTTGTTTTATCCGGGTTGTTGTATCCGGGTTGTTGTATCCGTTTTGTTCTATCCGGGTTGTTTTTTCCGGATTGTTGTATTCGGGTTGTTGTTTCCGGGTTGTTGTTTCCGGGTTGTTGTATCCAGATTTTTGTATCCGGGTTGTTGTATGCCGGTTGTTGTATCCGGGTTGTTGTATGTGGGTTGTTGTATCCAGGTTGTTGTATCCAGATTGTTGTATCTGGGTTGTTGTATCTGGGTCGTTGTATGCGGGTTGTTGTATCCAGGTTCTTGAATCCGGGTTGTTGTATTCGATTTGTTGTATGAGGATTGTTGTATCCAGATTGTTGTATCCAGTTTTTGTATCCGGGTTGTTGTATCCTGGTTGTTGTGTGTGGGTTGTTGTATCCAGATTGTTGTTTCTGGTTTGTTGTATCTGGGTCGTTGTATGCGGGTTATTGTATCCAGGTTGTTGAATCCAGATTGTTGTATCCGGTTTGCTGTATCCGGTTTGTTGTTTCCGGGTTGTTGTATCCGGGTTGTTGTATCCGGGTTGTTGTATCCAGATTTTTTTATCCGGGTTGTTGTTTCCTGGTTGTTGTATACGCGTTGTTGTTTCCGGCTTGTTGTATCCGGGTTGTTGTATCCAGGTTGTTGTATCCGCGTTATTGTATCCGGCTTGCTGTATCCAGGTTGCTGTTTCCGGGTTGTTGTATCCGGCTTGTTGTATCCGGGTTGTTGCTTCCTGGTTGTTGTATACGCGTTGTTGTATCCGGCTTGTTGTATCCAGGTTGTTGTATCTGGGTTGCTGTATCCAGGTTGTTGTTTCCGGGTTGTTGTTTCCGGGTTGTTGTTTTCAGGTTGTTGTATCCGCGTTATTGTATCTGGCTTGTTGTATCCAGGTTGTTGTTTCCGGGTTGTTGATTCCGGGTTGTTGTATCTGGTTGTTGTATCCAGGTTGTTGTTTCCGGGTTGTTGTTTCCGGGTTGTTGTTTTCAGGTTGTTGTATCTGCCTTATTGTATCTGGCTTGTTGTATCCAGGTTGTTGTTTCCGGGTTGTTGTATCTGGGTTGTTGTATCCATGTTGTTGTATCTGGGTTGTTGTTTCCGGGTTATTGTTTCCGGGTTGTTGTTTCTGGTTTGTTGTATCCGGGTTGTTGTATCCGGGTTGTTGTATCCAGATTGTTGTATCCGGTTTGCTGTATCCGGTTTGCTGTATCCGGTTTGTTGTTTCCGGGTTGTTGTATCCGGGTTGTTGTATGCGGTTTGTTGTATCCGGTTTGCTGTATCCGGTTTGTTGTTTCCGGGTTATTGTATCCGCGTTGTTGTATCCAGTTTGTTGTATCTGGGTTGTTGTTTCTGGGTTGTTGTTTCCGGGTTGTTGTATCCGGGTTGTTGTATCCGGGTTGTTGTATCCGGTTTGTTGTTTCCGGGTTGTTGTATCCGGGTTGTTGTATGCAGTTTGTTGTATCCGGTTTGCTGTATCCGGTTTGTTGTTTCCGGGTTGTTGTATCCGGGTTGTTGTATCTGGGTTGTTGTATCCGGTTTGTTGTATCCGGGTTGTTGTTTCTGGGTTGTTGTATCTGGGTTGTTGTTTCCAGGTTGTTGTTTCCGGGTTGTTGTATCCGGGTTGTTGTTTCTGGGTTGTTGTATGCCGGTTGTTGCATCCGGGTTGTTGTATGTGGGTTGTTGTATCCAGGTTGTTGTATCCAGATTGTTGTTTCTGGTTTGTTGTATCTGGGTCGTTGTATGTGGGTTATTGTATCCAGATTGTTGTTTCTGGTTTGTTGTATCTGGGTCTTTGTATGAGGTTGTTGTATCCAGGTTCTTGAATCCGGGTTGTTGTATTCGATTTGTTGTATGAGGATTGTTGTATCCAGATTGTTGTATCCAGTTTGTTGTATCCGGGTTGTTGTATCCGGGTTGTTGTATCCGGGTTGTTGTATCCAGTTTGTTGTATCTGGGTTGTTGTTTCTGGGTTGTTGTATCCAGATTGTTGTTTCTGGTTTGTTGTATCTGGGTCGTTGTATGTGGGTTATTGTATCCAGGTTGTTGAATCCAGATTGTTGTATCCGGTTTGCTGTATCCGGTTTGTTGTTTCCGGGTTGTTGTATCCGGGTTGTTGTATCCAGTTTGTTGTATCTGGGTTGTTGTTTCTGGGTTGTTGTTTCCGGGTTGTTGTTTCCGGGTTGTTGTATCCGGGTTGTTGTTTCCGGGTTGTTGTATCCAGATTGTTGTATCCGGTTTGCTGTATCAGGTTTGTTGTTTCCGGGTTGTTGTATCCGGGTTGTTGTATCCGGGTTGTTGTATCCGTTTTGTTCTATCCGGGTTGTTGTTTCCGGGTTGTTATATCAGGGTTGTTGTTTCCAGGTTGTTGTATCCGGGTTGTTGTATCCGGTTTGCTGTATCTGGTTTGTTTTATCCGGGTTGTTGTATCCGGGTTGTTGTATCCATTTTGTTCTATCCTGGTTGTTGTTTCCGGGTTGTTGTATCCGGGTTGTTGTTTCCAGGTTGTTGTTTCCGGATTGTTGTATTCGGGTTGTTGTTTCCGGGTTGTTGTATCCAGATTGTTGTATCCGGGTTGTTGTATGCCAGTTGTTGTATCCTGGTTGTTGTATGTGGGTTGTTGTATCCAGGTTGTTGTATCTGGGTTGTTGTTTCTGGGTTGTTGTTTCCGGGTTGTTGTATCCGGGTTGTTGTATCCGGGTTGTTGTATCCAGTTTGCTGTATCTGGTTTGTTTTATCCGGGTTGTTGTATCGGGGTTGTTGTATCCGGGTTGTTGTATCCAGTTTGCTGTATCCGGTTTGCTGTATCTGGTTTGTTTTATCCGGGTTGTTGTATCCGGGTTGTTGTATCCGGTTTGTTCTATCCGGGTTGTTGTTTACAGGTTGTTGTTTCCGGTTTGCTGTATCAGGTTTGTTGTTTCCGGGTTGTTGTATATGGGTTGTTGTATCCAGTTTGTTGTATCTGGGTTGTTGTTTCCGGGTTGTTGTATCCGGGTTGTTGTATCCGGGTTGCTGTATCTGGTTTGTTTTATCCGGGTTGTTGTATCCGGGTTGTTGTATCCGGTTTGTTCTATCCGGGTTGTTGTTTCTGGGTTGTTGTATCCGGGTTGTTGTTTCCAGGTTGTTGTTTCCGGGTTGTTGTATCCGGGTTGTTGTTTCTGGGTTGTTGTATCCAGATTGTTGTATCCGGGTTGTTGTATGCCGGTTGTTGCATCCGGGTTGTTGTATGTGGGTTGTTGTATCCAGGTTGTTGTATCCAGATTGTTGTATCTGGGTTGTTGTATCCGGGTTGTTGTATGTGGGTTGTTGTATCCAGATTGTTGTTTCTGGTTTGTTGTATCTGGGTCTTTGTATGAGGTTCTTGAATCCGGGTTGTTGTATTCGATTTGTTGTATGAGGATTGTTGTATCCAGATTGTTGTATCCAGTTTGTTGTATCCGGGTTGTTGTATCCGGGTTGTTGTATCTGGGTTGTTGTTTCCGGGGTATTGTTTCCGGGTTGTTGTTTCTAGGTTGTTGTATCCGGGTTGTTGTTTCCGGGTTGTATCCAGATTGTTGTATCCGGTTTGCTGTATCAGGTTTGTTGTTTCCGGGTTGTTGTATCCGGGTTGTTGTATCCGGTTTGCTGTATCTGGTTTGTTTTATCCGGGTTGTTGTATCCGGGTTGTTGTATCCGTTTTGTTCTATCCGGGTTGTTTTTTCCGGATTGTTGTATTCGGGTTGTTGTTTCCGGGTTGTTGTTTCCGGGTTGTTGTATCCAGATTGTTGTATCCGGGTTGTTGTATGCCGGTTGTTGTATCCGGGTTGTTGTATGTGGGTTGTTGTATCCAGGTTGTTGTATCCAGATTGTTGTATCTGGGTTGTTGTATCTGGGTCGTTGTATGCGGGTTGTTGTATCCAGGTTCTTGAATCCGGGTTGTTGTATTCGATTTGTTGTATGAGGATTGTTGTATCCAGATTGTTGTATCCAGTTTTTGTATCCGGGTTGTTGTATCCGGGTTGTTGTATGTGGGTTGTTGTATCCAGATTGTTGTTTCTGGTTTGTTGTATCTGGGTCGTTGTATGCGGGTTATTGTATCCAGGTTGTTGAATCCAGATTGTTGTATCCGGTTTGCTGTATCCGGTTTGTTGTTTCCGGGTTGTTGTATCCAGGTTGTTGTATCCGGGTTGTTGTATCCAGATTTTTTTATCCGGGTTGTTGTTTCCTGGTTGTTGTATACTCGTTGTTGTTTCCGGCTTGTTGTATGTGGGTTGTTGTATCCAGGTTGTTGTATCCGCGTTATTGTATCCGGCTTGCTGTATCCAGGTTGCTGTTTCCGGGTTGTTGTATCCGGCTAGTTGTATCCGGGTTGTTGCTTCCTGGTTGTTGTATACGCGTTGTTGTATCCGGCTTGTTGTATCCAGGTTGTTGTATCTGGGTTGCTGTATCCAGGTTGTTGTTTCCGGGTTGTTGTTTCCGGGTTGTTGTTTTCAGGTTGTTGTATCCGCGTTATTGTATCTGGCTTGTTGTATCCAGGTTGTTGTTTCCGGGTTGTTGATTCCGGGTTGTTGTATCTGGTTGTTGTATCCAGGTTGTTGTTTCCGGGTTGTTGTTTCCGGGTTGTTGTTTTCAGGTTGTTGTATCTGCCTTATTGTATCTGGCTTGTTGTATCCAGGTTGTTGTTTCCGGGTTGTTGTATCTGGGTTGTTGTATCCATGTTGTTGTATCTGGGTTTTTGTATCCAGGTTTTTGTTTACGGGTTGTTGTATCCGCGTTATTGTATCCGGCTTATTGTATCCGGGTTGTTGTTTCCGGGTTGTTGTATCTGGGTAGTTGTATCTGGGTTGTTGTATCTGGGTTGTTGTATCCAGGTTGTTGTATCCCAGTTGTTGTATCTGTCAGCCACTGCTCCTCTGAGAGAGGTCAGATACATTTTTGTGCACTGGAGAAGAAACTACCAGCTATTCCAGTATCTTTGCCAGTAAAACCTTATAGATAAGCACTACCAGAGACAAGATGCACTGGTGGTGCTGTGGTCCACAGGGTCAAGAAGAGTTGGACATGACTGAATGACTGAAGAACAACAACAATCCTATGGAACTATGGAGTTTATTAACCAGAGGAACCATATGAGATATTGTGATAATGTCAGGATAACAATTATGTGTCCAAGATTAGATGGTTCAATTACCTGTTTATTGGAGGACCTTTTATTGATGATTGGGGTCCTGGGGGTCTTACAACATACAACCTTGGAGGATGGATTGGTGAAGATGATCTCAGCATAAAACCCTGTGGGGCAGCTCCATTAAAGTAGGAACTATGGTGCGGCAGCAATGCTGTGTGAGTGGATCTCATACATGGACAACTATCATTGTGCACAGAACAAATGGACGAGAACAATACAGGTATGAAGATACTGCCCCGCCCGGCATTACCATGCTACCCTTCACAGAGAGTGACAGTATTAATATACTCACCTATGTCATCTTATTTATAATTCCCTTCCACACAAGATCTGGCAGAATATATTTATATACGTCGCCTCTTACCATGGGAGTGGCCATCTCTCAGTCCACCTGTTCCTGGGGGTGGGGCCCTCTCTCAGCCTTCATAAGCACTTCCACTTCCTCCTCTTCATCAGTTAATTTCTGGAGGGTGTACCTCAGCTTCTTCACGCCTTTGCTTGCAGATTTTCCCTTTTGGTTTTGTACCGTACTGTTTAGCCAGTTCGTACCAAATTCAAATGTTGATTCAAAAGCCTATTGGCTCTAGAATGTGATGATGTCATCTGTAACTGACATGTTGAGAATCAGTTAGGTAATCTGTCAGTTATGCTGCAGACGTCATAAAGCGAGGGAAGCAGATATCACAGTCTCTAACTAGGTGAATATGCATATGGAACAAGATATCTAGTAGAAGATATATATATATATATATATATATATATATATATATATATATATATATATATATATATATATTAAGATCCTTAGAGAAGATAAGAGCTATCATTTTCTGACTGGATTAATCTATATATGGAATAAGATATCTGGAGTAGATATTTTTATGTGCCAGATTCATTGGGCCCTTATATCAGGCATGATGTCCGTAGCACCGGCCTTCATTCAGCTCCCCCTCACCATTTCTTTTGTAGCTTTTGGGGCCTATTTGCGCCATATGCCCGTGAGGGTATTTATGTTGCTGGCTATTGAAACTGTGTCATTTTTGCTGATTCAGCCCCCCTCCCTGGACCATATATATATATATATATATACATATATATGTATGTATATTAATGTGTGTGTGCGCAGGCGTTTGTGGTTTTAATTATTATTATTGTTTCCTTATTTGTAACACATTCCGTAGCGCTGTACAGGGGTTAAGGATAAGGTAGAACAATATTAACACAATGAAGAGAAAAAAAAATGGAGGACCTGTGTTTGTGCTTAAAATCCAACATACGAAGAGCACCGACACAAGATGGAAAACTCCCAGACTTCCATGTTCTACACGTGTATCATCACTGCTCTGGTCCGTAATAATAATAAGATCATCAGACACCGCCACGCGCAGACCACACATGACACTGAGGGATACAGACACAGATACCATCACAGCCCCGCCCACCGCACACGGACTATTCCTGTGTAACCAGACACCACAGCCATGGTATAAAACAGGCCACACATGTCACATGATCACATGGCTCGTTGGTCTAGGGGTATGATTCTCGCTTTGGGTGCGAGAGGTCCCGGGTTCAAATCCCGGACGAGCCCTGGTCCTTTTGTGATGAGATCATATCAAATCGTCCCGATAAGTTTCTGTCTATTTTCTTGCAACGCTTCCATGTTTTAGTTCAGATTTTGAAGGTCCTTTTGTTTTTTAATAGTTTACATAAGGTGTTATGTACTACTTTTTACATATATTGTTAAAGATGAGCCATAAATGGATTATCTAAAAAGAGAAACAAAAAAAGAAACAAACAAAAACGAACACCCTTTTGCGGTCACTTCATTTTGTATGCCACAACAACCCGTAAACAGATATATATATATTTTTTTAGACCTATAACATATTTAGAAACAAATGTTAAAATAAGATCGATTAAAACTGAGCTATTTTTTAACCCAGAGTTTGATGTTACTGTTGTATATTTTATTATAATTTATTATACCGTATTGTTATCCAGCTTTAGTTGTATATTTTGGTTATAATTTACTTATCTCCATGCCCTTATATGTGCATTGGAACCATGTTGGAATCATGTTTGAACCATGTTGTTGCCATGTTTTACATTAAATATTGTTCCTTTTCTGCATGTGGTGTATTTGCTGTTTGTATCATCAAGGTAAAGTTGGGTTTGGAGGGTGAGTCAGTGCTGTGTGCAGTGAAGACTTTGGAGCCAGGTGTGTGAGCCAGTCGAGTAAGATCTGGTGTAGGATATGGTCTGTGTTAGCTAGTGGTGTGCGAGCCGGTGGTGTGCGAGCCGGTGGTGTGCGAGATGGTGGTGTGCGAGCCGGTGGTGTGGGAGCCGGTGGTGTGCGATATGGTGGTGTGCGAGATGGTGGTGTGCGAGCCGGTGATGAGCGATATGGTGATGAGCGATATGGTGGTGTGCAAGCTGGTGGTGTGCAAGCTGGTGGTGTGCAAGCTGGTGGTGTGCGAGATGGTGGTGTGCGAGATGGTGGTGTGCGAGCCGGTGGTGTGCGAGCCGGTGGTGTGCGAGCCAGTGGTGTGGGAGTCGGTTGTGTATGTTGGTGGTGTATGTAAGCCGGTTGTGTGTGCGTGAACCGGTGGTTTGTGTGAGCCGCTGGTGTGTGAGACGGTAGTGTGTGAGCCGCTGGTGGTGTGTGGGAGCCAATGGTGTGGGATTTGGTTGTGTGGGAGACAGTTGTGTATGTTGGTGGTGTATGTGAGCCGGTGGTGTGTGTGAGCCGATTGTGTATGTTGGTGGTGTGTGTGAACCAGTGGTTTGTGTGAGCCGTTGGTGTGGGAGAGGGTTGTGTGTGAGCCGGTTTTGTTATGTTGGTGGTGTGTGAGCCGGTGGTGTGTGTGAGCCGGTTGTGTGTGTGTGAGTCGATGGTGGTGTGTGGGAGCCAATGGTGTGGGATTTGGTTGTGTGTGTATGTGAGCCGGTGGTGTGTGGGAGCGGGTGGTGTGGGAGCCGGTGGTGTGTGTTTGAGCCAGTGGGGTGTGTGTGAGCCGTTGGGGTGTGTGTGAGCCGGTGGGGTGTGTGGGTGAGCCGGTGGTGTGTGTGTGAGAGCCGGTGGTGTGTGTGTGTATGAGCCGGTGGTGTGAGTGTGTATATGAGCCGGTGGTGTATGTGTGTGTGGGAGCCGGTTGTGTGGGAACCGGTTGTGTCTGTTGGTGGTGTGTGTGAGTCGATGGTGGGTGAGCCGATGGTGTGGGAGTCAGTAGTGTGTGAGCCTCTGGTGGTGTGTGGTAGCCGGTAGCGTGGGAGTTGGTTGTGTGCGAGACAGTTGTGTATGTTGGTGGTGTGTGTGAGCCGGTGGTGTGTGTGAGTCGGTGGTGTGTGTGAGACGGTAGTGTGTGAGACGGTTGTGTATGTTTGTGGTGTGTGTGAGCCAATGGTGGTGTGCGGGAGCCGGCAGTGAGTGAGCCGCCGGTGGTGTGTGGGAGCCGGTGGTGTGTAATTTGGTTGTGTGTGGGACAGTTGGTTATGTTGGTGGTGTGTGTGAGCCGGTAGTGTGTGAGCCGGTAGTGTGGGATCCGGTTGTGTGTGAGCCGTTTGTGTATGTTGGTGGTGTGGAAGCCGGTAGTGTGTGGGAGCCGGTTGTGTGTGAGACAGTTGTGTGTGGGAGTGGGTGGTGTGGGAGCCAGTGGTGTGGGAGCTAGTGTGGAACAAAATAAATATATTATTGTCTAACTGGATCCGGGGACTTGATTGTGTAAAGGACTTCTCTGCTGGTCAGTAAGTTGTTGAGCGTCTCTGAGAGAGTCATTATCCTGATTTGTTCCACTTACTCTCTGAATAGCCCTCCAGACATGGAGATGTCAATATTTAAACAATATTTAAGAATAAAAAACAATTCAGTTTAATACTTTTTAACCCTTTAAAAACAAAATATCACTTGGAACACACAAAAACTTTATAAAGGGAATTCATGCTAAAATCATTGGGATGTGTATAATTGAGAACTATATTTAGGATCAAAAACCCATCTGATAGTATGCTTTATTAACCCTTTAACGAGCCAGAATGGCAATTTTCCAGAGGGTCAAAAATTCTAAATTCACCAAAGGCACATAACTAGGTGGGATCCATGTAATAACCCTCATAAATTCCACATAAATTAAATTGGTAAAACTTGGAAGACGCCCGTTCGTGTGTTTGGGGAGGTAATGAAAAAACGTAAACAGATGCTCTCAATGAGCCTGATCTCTGTTAAACCAGATGACAACTATAACTATATATTCTTTCTTTTAATTTGTACCGGCATAATATGACACACTTTATTGTAATTTATGCAACAAAACTCTAACAATTGGGAAAAGTAGATACAAGTTTTTTGTGGTGTCATTTGAATATAAATATATATTGTTCTTATACTGTACATCTTACTATGTCATAACTTATTCCAATTAATAAAAACAATTAAAAAACAATAGTCCATTAAGATTTTCAATAAATGTTCCCCCTCTGCCTGGACCTCGGCTCATGTTGGTTTGTTATATATTTACCAGACATGAGATGTGTGCCATAAACTAGGATAATCTTCTTAGCAGCGAAGATCAATATAAAGACATTTCCAGTGTATTACACAGCACTTATGGTACACATTGTATGCAACCTGCAGACCGATCCCAATCCCCCTAAATCTCAGCGCTGGATAACCTAAAATGAGCTGCGTTATCAGGTTACGGTGACCTGTCACGTTCTACTTCCCTCTAAGCCGATCCAATGGCTCCTTAAGGTGGTTGATACCAGTTACATACTGCGCATAAGCCCCTTTTCTCCTCTCCTATCCTACACATACTGATGACCACGGGTAGAGGTAGAAAAAGATCTGAGTATCAGATCTGACGCTATCATCACTATAACACTTCAACTGAGTCGGATATAAGGTTACATCTTACACAATTAAGGGGTTAACCACGTGCATCCTAATACTAAACATACTTGGGGGATATTAAAGGACCTCAGTTACAGCTAACAATTAATCCCTACCACTGGGGTCGCTAACAGAGTTCAGTGAGACTCAAAATGAACCCTAATGCCTTATAGGATCCCAGTGGCATCTAAACATTTACCTAGCCATGGTGGTCCTTATGGGGTTTGTTATTACAGGCCACTTACAGGACCTTCGTGATAAGGGTTAATGATAGGTGCCATGTAGGTTCTTTATGGACCTCCATGGCATACCAATCTTGTTTGGGGCTATGGGTCATTACAAGATCGACATGCCTTGGAGGTGGTAAAGATGCCACAGAGTTCCTTACAGGACTTATGGTAGGTGCAGGACCCCCATGACATTTCTCTTAGATTTACATGCCATGGAGGTCCTGTAAATACCTCCATGGCATATGGGCTTATAGTAGTGCCCTATAAGGACCTCCCTGGCATTGGGGCATACTGTTAGGGCCATTTAGTTGCCACGGTACAGTAATATCAGTTTAAATATGCCACCAGGACAATGTTGTTTCTGTTTTTATATTACAGTAACTAAGTTATATTTAGTTATCTACCAATTGGAGCTTGTTTGACACATTATCTTTTACAGTAGATTAGGACTCTTCCAAAAAAATATTATTGTTTGGGATGGAGTATTTCCAGGGATGCTTTTGTCCTAAGTCCTTAAAACGAGTATTTATAGTAAAACAAATGTTAACTTTACTGTAATGTGTCACTGTTCTTCTCGTTCTCCTAGTTCATACATGAATAATATCTGGTCACTTGTCTTCTGTACTATAACAGGATTCAAACGTTTCCAAAATACTGAGGCTTGTTAGAGTATTGTCATCTGGACATGTTAGAGGCTTGTTAGAGTGTTGTCATCTGGACATGTTAGAGGCTTATTAGAGTATTGTCATCTGGACACGTTAGAGGCTTGTTAGAGTATTGTCATCTGGACATGTTAGAGGCTTGTTAGAGTATTGTCATCTGGACACGTTAGAGGCTTGTTAGAGTATTGTCATCTGGACACGTTAGAGGCTTGTTAGAGTATTGTCATCTGGACACGTTAGAGGCTTGTTAGAGTATTGTCATCTGGACACGTTAGAGGCTTGTTAGAGTATTGTCATCTGGACACGTTAGAGGCTTGTTAGAGTATTGTCATCTGGACACGTTAGAGGCTTGTTAGAGTATTGTCATCTGGACACGTTAGAGGCTTGTTAGAGTATTGTCATCTGGACACGTTAGAGGCTTGTTAGAGTGTTGTCATCTGGACACGTTAGAGGCTTATTAGAGTATTGTCATCTGGACACATTAGAGGCTTGTTAGAGTATTGTCATCTGGACACGTTAGAGGTTTGTTAGAGTATTGTCATCTGGACACGTTAGAGGCTTGTTAGAGTGTTGTCATCTGGACACGTTAGAGGCTTATTAGAGTATTGTCATCTGGACACGTTAGAGGCTTGTTAAAGTATTGTCATCTGGACACGTTAGAGGCTTGTTAGAGTATTGTCATCTGGACACGTTAGAGGCTTGTTAGAGTATTGTCATCTGGACACTTTAGAGGCTTGTTAGAGTGTTGTCATCTGGACACGTTAGAGGCTTGTTAGAGTATTGTCATCTGGACACGTTAGAGGCTTGTTAGAGTATTGTCATCTGGACACGTTAGAGGCTTGTTAGAGTATTGTCATCTGGACACATTAGAGGCTTGTTAGAGTATTGTCATCTGGACACGTTAGAGGCTTGTTAGAGTATTGTCATCTGGACACGTTAGAGGCTTGTTAGAGTATTGTCATCTGGACACGTTAGAGGCTTGTTAGAGTGTTGTCATCTGGACACGTTAGAGGCTTGTTAGAGTATTGTCATCTGGACACGTTAGAGGCTTGTTAGAGTATTGTCATCTGGACACTTTAGAGGCTTGTTAGAGTATTGTCATCTGGACACGTTAGAGGCTTGTTAGAGTATTGTCATCTGGACACGTTAGAGGCTTGTTAGAGTGTTGTCATCTGGACACGTAAGAGGCTTGTTAGAGTATTGTCATCTGGACTAGAGATGTCCCGAATAGTTCGCCGGCGAACTGTTCCCGGCGAACATAGCATGTTCGCGTTCGCGGCGAACTGAGAACATATGAGAGATTCGACCCGCCCCCTATACTTTATCATTCAGCAAACTTTGACCCTGCATGTCACAGTCAGCAGACACATTCCAGCCAATCAGCAGCATATACTCCCTTCCAGAGCCTTCTAACTCATAGACAGTAGCTATTTTGGAATCATAACTAACTTGCAGTCTTACTGAGAGGAGGCTGAGTTACCCTAACACCCCTCACACTTACCCTTGTGTCTCTTCCCCCCTTATCATCAAGGGAGGGGGGAGGATGATGAGGGAGGGGGGAAGAGACACAGGGGAGGATGATGAGGGAGGGGGGGAAGAGACAAAGGGGAAGATGATGAGGGAGGGGGAAAAGAGACACAGGGGAGGATGATGAGGGAGGGGGGAAAGAGACACAGGGGAGGATGATGAGGGAGGGGGGAAAGAGACACAGGGGAGGATGATGATGAAGGGGGAAGAGACACAGGGGAGGATGATGAGAGAGGGGGTAAAGAGATACAGGGGAGGATGATGAGGGAGGTGGGAGGATGATGAGGGAGGGGGGATGAGACACAGGGGAGGGTGATGAGGAAGGGGGGAAAGAGACACAGGGGAGGATGATGAGGGAGGGGGGAAGAGACACAGGGGAGGATGATGAGGGAAGGGATAAAGAGATACAGGGGAGGATGATTAGGGAGGTGGGAGGATGATGAGGGAGGGGGGATGAGACACAGGGGAGGGTGATGAGGAAGGGGGCAAAGAGACACAGGGGAGGATGATGAGGGAGGGGGTAAAGAGATACAGGGGACGATTATGAAGGAGGTGGGAGGATGATGAGGGAGGGGGGAAGAGACACAGGGGAGGATGATGAGGGAGGGGGTAAAGCGATACAGGGGAGGATGATGAGGATGATATAACGTCTGCAAGTGCACAGTGCCTCTCATATCTGTTGTCAGAGTAGCTTGCACGCATAGTACCAATCTGTCAAAACCTGTAATGATGAATGAGGTCAGGAGTAGCCTGGTTCCCTTATCCTCTACAGGTTGAGATCTAATTTTTGGGTGACTCCAGACCAACACATGAGTACAAGCAGCACACAAACTCAAAGCCGCCATCCTCCTCCTGGTCCAGCATCATCAGCCACATCAACCACTGCTGTCCTCCTTGCCCTCTCTCAACCATCCGCCACTCCGTCTCTCGCCTTGAGCAGTTCCTGCTCATCTGCCCATAGTCAGGTGCCTGTAAAGGACATGTTTGAGCGTAAGAAGCTAATGTCACAAAGTGCCCCTAATTTGAAGTGATACGACCAACCAAGCATCTTTTTCCATCTCCCTGTTCCAAAAATCCAGGCCTTATACACGCCCCCTGATAGGTGACATAACAGGTATTAAACTGATAAGAGTAGTACTTACAAACACGTCACTCCTATCTGGTGGCACCTTTGACTGCACGTGCCGTGCCCCAAAATTGAAGTGATACGACCAACAAAGCATCTTTTTCCATCTCCCGGTTCTAAAAATCCAGGCCTTATACACGCCCCCTGATATGTGCTGTAACAAGTATTAAACTGATAAGAATAGTACTACTTAACACACCTTATAATAATGCAGAGAGAGGTAATGCAGTGAGAGGAGTCTGAAGAAGAGGAGTCAGAGGAGGAAGGTGGCTTTGAGGAGGTGGAAGACCAAACACAGCAGGCGTCCCAGGGGGCTTGTTGTCACCTTTCGGGGACCCTTGGTGGCTGGGTGGAGGAAGAGACCTTCAATGACATCAGTGAGGACAAGGAACGAGAGCTTGGTATCCAACCTTGTGCAAATGGGGAGTTTGCGGTTGTGCAAAGGGACTGTTTGCGGTTGTTTGCGGTGCGTTAAACGGGGAGTTTGGTCTGTTACTGTGAAGCGGGTGTAACCCTTACACTACCTGATCGATACAACATCATACCTAATGTTTTAAAGCATGTTATTCCAAACAATTTAGGGATGTTAGGTGATTTATGCCCTTTATGGCTTAAAACCAGACTCTGCATCAACTATGTAATTTTCCGTGGGAGTTTTGCCATGGATCCCCCTCCGGCATGCCACAGTCCAGGTGTTAGTCCCCTTGAAACAACTTTCCCATCACTATTGTGACCAGAAAGAGTCCCTGTGGGTTTTAAAATCCGCCTGCCCATTGTCTATGGCGGTTCGCCGATGTTCGCCGGTTCGCGAACATTTGCGGCGGTTCGCGTTAGCGGTTCGCGAACCGAAAATTTTATGTTCGCGACATCACTAATCTGGACACGTTAGAGGCTTGTTAGAGTATTGTCATCTGGACACGTTAGAGGTTTGTTAGAGTGTTGTCATCTGGACACGTTAGAGGTTTGTTAGAGTGTTGTCATCTGGACACGTTAGAGGTTTGTTAGAGTATTGTCATCTGGACACGTCAGAGTTTTGTTAGAGTATTGTCATCTGGACACGTGTCTAGGGGATTTCATTTTTCGTACACGCGGTGAGTTGCGTCTCCAGGCCCTTTATATTTGTATTCGAGCCCAGACAAGGTACTTGAAACTAGGATCTGTGGAATGTTTAATGCTCATTACCTGAATCCCACCTAGTCGTGGGTATCTGGAAAGGCTTATTTCATCAAAAAATCGCACTACGACTTGTTAAAGGGTTAATAAAGCATACTCAGATGGTTCTCAATTATTCACATCCCAATGATTTTATCATGAATTCCCTTTATAAAGTGTGCGTTCCGGGTGATGTTTTGTTTTTTAAAGGGTTAATAAAGTATTCAATTGAATTGTTTTTGGTTCCTAAATATTGTTCCCAGTGATATTGTCCTTTATTCCTTTTATAAATGGCTTGTTCCAGCCCAGCCTGTTTCGTATCTTCTTTTATATTGATCCCCAATACTAGTGGGGGGCTGGGGGGGGGGGGTGCAGGAGGTGAGCGTGTCCAACCTAGATGGTGGGTAAGTGCAGTGGGTGGCAGTATTTGGTCTTCATGGCAGGTAGATGGCATTGGCCATCAATATGGTGGTTTTGCACAATATGTGGCCTGGTACAGATTGCGGGTTTGTGAGTTAAGTAGCAGGGCTTTAGATTAAATGGAGGTGTCATTGATTGGTGTAGATACAAGGTAAGTGCAATGGATGGCAGTGACTGCCCATGATGTCTGATTAGTGACCCCCAGTCTCTCATGGTGAGGGCAGATTCCAGCTGATGGTAACAATAGAGACCAATCTAGAAAGTTCCAGTCTGCTTCCTCGTATATATCTTTATCCACAGTGGGACAGTAGCACAAATAATACAAACACAGAATGCAAACCTCCTACCCCGGACACACGGCACCACAACAAGTGACCACAACAATGAAGAAAAATGCTCTGCATATCATTCATACACAGTGCATAACCTGAGAGGCTCTGCATGTCATTCATACATAGTGCACAACCTGAGAGGCTCTGAATGTCATTCATACACATTTCATAACCTGAGATGCTCTGCATGTCATTCATACACATTTCATAACCTGAGATGCTCTGCATGTCATTCATACACATTTCATAACCTGAGATGCTCTGCATATCATTCATACACATTTCATAACCTGAGATGCTCTGCATGTCATTCATACACATTTCATAACCTGAGATGCTCTGCATATCATTCATACACAGTGCGTAACATGAGATGCTCTGCATATCATTAATACACAGTGCCTAACCTGAGATGCTCTGCATATCATTCATACACATTGCATAACCTGAGATGCTCTGCATGTCATTCATACACCATGCATAACCTGAGATGCTCTGCATATCATTCATACACATTGCATAACCTGTGATGCTCTGCATATCATTCATACACATTGCATAACCTGTGATGCTCTGCATGTCATTCATATACATTGCATAACCTGAGAGGCTCTGCATGTCATTCATACACAGTGCCTAACCTGAGATGCTCTGCATATCATTCATATACATTGCATAACCTGAGATGCTCTGCATATCATTCATACACATTGCATAACCTGTGATACTCTGCATGTCATTCATATACATTGCATAACCTGAGATGCTCTGCATACCATTCATACAATGCATAACCTGCGATGCTCTGCATATCATTCATACACATTGCATAACCTGCGATGCTCTGCATATCATTAATACACAGGTGCAGCCTGCCAGTCTCTGCAGGCCCAGTTGGTGCCCCAGGCTTTAATCATTCCCTTTGGGCAGATTGCAGGTGGGTGAGGAGGCCCCGTGTGTGTCCTTGTTTTGCTTTGTTTGCTTATCCAGTGGAGCCGGGATTGAGGTCCGGTAAGGAGCTTAGAAAGCGGCTTTGTCTGTAAATCCTGCTGTGTGGAGGATGATGATCTATAATTAATGATTATCTCATTATTCCTCATTACAAGGTCTTATCCCTGTGACACAGGCAGGGGCCATCGACATAACACTTACAGTGGATATAAAAAGTCTACACACCCCTGTGAAAATGTCAGGTTTCTGTGCTGTAAAAAAATGAGACAAAGATAAATCATTTCAGAACTTTTTCCAACTTTAATGTGACCTATAAACTGTACAACTCAATTGAAAAACAAACTGAAATCTTTTAGGTAGAGGGAAGAAAAAATATAAAAATAAAATAATATGGTTGCATAAGTCTGCACTCCCTTACACTAATACTTTGTTGAAGCCCCTTGTGATCAGTCTTTTTGGGTATGAGTCTATCAGCATGGCACATTGTGACTTGGCAAGATTTGCCCACTCTTCTTTGCTCTGTCAGATTGCGAGGGCATCTCCTGGGCACAGCCCTCTTCAGATCGGATTCAGGTCTGGGCTCTGGCTGGGCCATTCCAAAACTTTAATCTTCTTCTGGTGAAGCCATTCCTTTGTTGATTTGGATGTATGCTTTGGGTCGTTGCTGAAAGATGAAGTTCCTCTTCATGTTCAGCTTTCTAGCAGAAGCCTGAAGGTTTTGTGCCAATATTGACTGGTATTTGGAACGGTTCATAATTCCCTCTATCTTAACTAAGGCCCCAGTTCCAGCCCCAAAGCATGACGCCGCTACCACCATGCTTCACTGTGGGTATGGTGTTCTTTTGGTGATGTGCAGTGTTGTTTTTGCGCCAAACATATCTTCTGGAATTATGGCCAAAAAGTTCAACCTTGGTTTCATCAGACCATAACACCTTTTCCCACACGCTTTTGGGAGACTTCAGATGTGTTTTAGCACGATGTAGCCTGGCTTGGATGTTTTTCTTCGTAAGAAAAGGCTTTCATCTTGCCACTCTACCCCATAGCCCAGACATATGAAGAATACGGGAGATTGTTGTCACATGTACCACACAGCCAGTACTTGCCAGATATTCCTGCAGCTCCTTTAATGTTGCTGTAGGCCTCTTGGTAGCCTCCCAGAACAGTTTTCTTCTCGTCTTTTCATCAATTTTGGAGGGAGCTCCAGTTCTTGGTAATGTCACTGTTGTGCCATATTTTCTCCACTAGATGATGATGTCTTCACTGTGTTCCATGGTATATCTAATGCCTTGGAAATTCTTTTGTACCCTTCTCCTGACTGATACCTTTTAACAATGAGATCCCTCTGATGCTTTGTTAGCTCTCTGCGGAACATGGCTTTTGCTGTGGGATGCAACTAAGAAAATTTCAGGAAAGACCAACTAGAGCAGCTGAACTTTATTTGGGGTTAATCAGAGGCACGTTAAGTGATGGCAGGTGTATGCTGACTCCTATTTAACACGATTTGGAATGTGATTGCCGTATTCTGAACACCGCTCCATCCCCAGTTATATGAGGGTGTGCAGACTTATGCAACCACATTATTTTTATTTTTTATTTTTCTTCCCTCCACCTAAAAGATTTCAGTTTATTTTTCAATTGAGTTGTACAGTTTATAGGTCACATTAAAGGTGGAAACATTTCTGAAATGATTTATCTTTGTCTCATTTTTTTACAGCACAGAAACCTGACATTTTAACAGGGGTGTGTAGACTTTTTATATCCACTGTATGTAGACCTGGAGACGTGGTCAGTGTCCGAGTGTCCAGAAGATGTTCTGTATGTAGTGGTCATTGTATATGTACAAGTCATACTCTTCAGATGTCATCACTGGTGTCAGGTGTCATGCTCTGTACAAGTTATGCTGTGTACCCCTGTGAATACCGGCTCATATAATCACCCGGAAGCACAAGGTCACAACCTTGGAGTAATTACAGCCGTCTCATTGTGTCTAAATTATATCATTTTATCAGACGATACTTTAGGTTCTTTGCCTTAAAGAGACACACTCGTCATTATCTCAGCGGATACAATCAAAAGACAATCAAAAGTAATTTGGCAGTTGGAGTTTCCTGTAAAATTATATACTCAATGATGACAAATGCACAAAGGTCAAAGGTCAAAGGTGAGAAAGAATTAGCAGCAAATCAGTCAGACCTAAACTAGTCATGGATCCATCTGACCATCCCACACTAAGATATCAGGAAAATCAATCAACTTCTTCCAGATCTCCAATTCTTCAGTCAAGGTTAATTCAGTCCATGGTGGGATGAGCCCCGGGCCCCAGAGGCTCATCTCAGGATCTTCCAAGGCCTCTTCACTTAATGTAGCTTTACAGAGTAAATATGTGCATCTCACCCAGAATGCTGTGCTTTAATTGCACCTTTTCTTGTTGTACAAAGGTTCTGAGTTCATGTTCACAGGTTCAGTCCAGGCCAATGAGTCCAACTCACTTCGATATTTGGACACTGTGTTGTGTGTACCCATAATGCCCTGGATCCAAGGGTGTGTGGACCTCCAGGACCGAACTGGCCTACCACTGGTCTCTTGATCCTTCCTGATTCTCTGTGATTCTTTCTTTGGGTGGGAGAGTTCATATCCTGGATAAGGTGTCTGTATCTTCATTCATTATAGACGAGCAGCTCCTGGGATTTTGGAGGAGGGACCCTAATATTAGTACTAAACTAAACATGTCAGACCCTCTTCATCTGCCCTTTTTTCTTGAGGACAAGGAGATCAAGTCTCAGGGACTTCCTTGGTCCTCAACCTTGGAGAGAGCGTCACATACAATTAGCCGCATCTTCTGGAGTGGATGAAGGAGTTAACATAATTTTCTGACATATTCACATGAGATATAGGCTAACCGCAATAACATGTTTTTGTCCTTGAAACATCTTGCGACCTTACTCACGTACTAAACACAGACATTTCTTTTTTGTTATTCTAAGAAACAGAAAACACCTGATTATCTGTCCTTGTCCGACTAACGTCTATAGTGTAACTTGCCTCTAATATCCGCCTTCTTTAGCAAGTATATAACCTATGTTATGACGTGGCAATAAACAAGCTCTGTACAGAGAAAAGAAAAAAAAAGAAATGTCTGTGTTTAGTACGTGAGTAAGGTCGCAAGAAGTCCCAAGGACAAAAACATGTTTTTGCGGTTAGCCTATATCTCATGTGAATATGTCAGCGAAAAATGTTAACCCCTTCATTAATATGTTAACCCCTTCAAGCAGCAAACGCGCTCATTGCCTGCAAGTCTCGCAAAGCGAGGCGAGCACTTGAGGCATTGATGCACGCGGGACTTGGCCTCCAAGCAGAAAACATTTCATACTGCAATTATATATCTGGATTACTGCTCATTAACGTACATTAATTTAGGAACTATTAATAATTAAAAAATATATATTTATACTTTACACTGCTCCCCAAAAATGTATCTTTTATAGTGCACTTAAATCAATTTATTATGCTCTGGACCTTCAAAACATGGATATTTTACACCGCAGCACAAAAAAAATATTACATATCTGTGTTGCTGCTCATTGCTTGACAGGCATAGGACCATCAAAGCAGTTAAATATTTAAATAACTTATTATATTATTATATTATATTATATTACTAGCGATTTGCCCGTCAAAAAATGATGGCAATAAAATTGTAAGGGAGGTAATGCTGTTTGCCAAACAATGTAAGGCTTTTAGTCCTCAGAGTACCTTTGGCGCTCATTGCGAGCCTCTCCCCTGGTGTACTTTTGCTCCTCTGAGCACCCTCGGCGCTCATTGTGAGCTCCGCATGGAGCGCCTTTGGCAAAGCAAGTCTCTCCTCTGCTCTGTTTTTTTTTATATAAATATATTTGTTTATAATAATTAATTAATTAATTAATAAATTAATATACTTTACCTATTTGTAATGAATATATCCAGCAATCAATATGCTGAAGAGCTAACAATCTCTGTTGTTTTTCCTGCAGCATACAATTTTCATTTGGACTGTTGGTGACCTGAGGAGAAACTAGTCAGTAATATGGCAAGTGTGCAGTGTAAATAGGCTGCGTGCTCGAGGTTAAACCGTTTGTTTAGTTGTGTAAAGCGGCATTTTAGAAAGCTAATGTTATTAGTTGTAAGTTAGTGTTGTAAAATGGAGGTGAGTGTGTATGTGTTACGCGGGTCTCAAGCATTTTCTGTCTTTCCTAATAGTGTATTTTGTACCTTGTACCTGGGTAAGTAGTATGTGCCTGGCAGTGTTTTGCGTGTTTAGGGGTCATGTAGCCTAGTTTTTGTTTTTTCGGCTGCCATTTTTTCTCTCCCTTAAGGATTTTCGAGTGGCGAAACTCTCTGTTTTTGGATGCGCGCGTTAAGTTCGTATTCTTTGCAGGTTGTATTTTATTTTCTCTAAGTGGCGGTTTCATTTTCAAAGTGTTATGGGCCGTAATTTTTTCAGCCGTTTGTTTTTTGTTTTTTTCTCCAAAGTGCTACGGGTCTCCCACTGTGAATTGTATATTTGAGTTTTCTATTGTTCTGTAGTACCGCGGGTCGTAGGTATGATGCTTAATGCGTGTGGGGTCGTAGGGATGAGCGCCTATGGCCGCAATCGGTTTGTGAGCCTGCAGTTTTAACGTTGCGTTACCAACGTTTTTTGGCAAGCCTGCACTGCTTAGAACTA
Source organism: Discoglossus pictus (assembly GCA_027410445.1). Taxonomy (NCBI): domain Eukaryota; kingdom Metazoa; phylum Chordata; class Amphibia; order Anura; family Alytidae; genus Discoglossus; species Discoglossus pictus. The sequence continues at coordinate 402,227,469 of CM050167.1, forward strand.
TATATAACACCTACTACCTTGACTATTTTATACTTCAATGATTTATGAATAGATTGATGCTTAGGCTTTTACGTTTTGCATGTATGCCAATTACTCATGATACATTAAATTATTAATTAATTAAATACAACCATTAAAAATGCTTTTTATGTAATTTTACAGTTTCCTCATCTGTGCAGCAGCCTGAAGACAGAGAGTAAGCTCTGCAGCATTTGATCTGCAATAACATCAACTTGACAGGTATATGATTTCATGATGTCCATTTAGGAAAAGTCTTTTTGTTTTGTATTGATGACACTTTTGGACTAATCACATAGTTGCATAGTAATTGAGGTTGAAAAAAGACTTTTAGCCCATCAAGTTCAACCTTTTTAGATCTCCTCTGATCTGCAATATGCAGATTAGTTGTTAATTGATCCAGAGGAAGGCAAACAAAAAGAAAACCAGTGAAACTTTGCCAACTGTCTCAAAAGGCAAACACATTAATTCCTTCCTGACCCCAGATACTGGTGATCGGATTCCTCCCTGGATCAATACTCCCCCTCTTATTAACCAGGATAACCCTGAAGGCCCTTAATTATAAATACGGTATATACAATCCCTTTTTAAAGTTATCTATCGTATCCGCTGTCACCACCTCCCTTGGTAGAGAATTCCACAGATTAACCACCCTTTCTGTGAAGAAACCTTTTCTTTCTTTAAGGTGGAATCTTTTTTACTTCTAACCTCAAGGGATGTCCTCTTGTCAATTGAAAACCTCTTGGCACAAAAAGCTCCCATGACAAATCGTTATACTGACCCTGGATGTATTTATATAGGGTAATCATATCCCCTCTTAGACTCCTTTTTTCTAGAGAAAATACGTTTAATTTGGTTAGTCTTTCTTCATAACTGTACTCCATATTCCAAATGAGGGCGTACTAGGGATTTGTATAGTGGTAGACTTATATTTGCCTCCCTTGCTTCTATACCCTTCTTAATACATGCTAATATTTTATTTGCCTTTGCAGCTGCTGTTTGGCATTGAGAACTGTTACATAGGTGATTGTCCACAAGCACTCCCAAATCCCCTTCAATATCAGATACCCCTAGATTTGCTTCATTAAGTATTTAGATTGCATGGTTATTTTTCCTTCCCAGATGCATAACCTTTCATTTATTCGTATTAAATCTCATCTGCCATTTAATTGCCAATTTCTCTAATTTATGCAAATCCCTTTGAAGGGTAATTTTCTGATTTAAATACCTTGCACAACTTCGTGTCATCAGCAAAAATGGAGACACTACTTTCCAATCCTACTTCTAAGTCATTAATAAATATGTTAAAAAGGAGAGGACCTAATACTGAACCCTGAGGAACCCCACTTACCACATTAGTCCAATCCAAGTATGTTCCATTTACAACAACTCTTTGTTTCCTGTCTTTTAGCCAGCTCTCAATCCATAATCAGATATTAACTGCAATTCCTGTATCTCTTAGTTTGTACAACAGTCTCCCATGTGGCACTGTATCAAAAGCCTTTGCAAAATCTTAAAAGACTACAGTTGCCTTGATCCAGGTTCCTACAAACCTCCTCATAGAAACTAATTAGGTTTGTTTGAAAAGACAATAAATCCATGTTGGCTACTACTTATAATGCTGTTTGAATAGACATACTCTTGTATATTATGCCTTAATAACCCTTCTAAAAGCTTTCCCACTACATCTCTATAATTCCCTGGATTTGATCTTGCATTTACTTTATAATTAATTATAAAAAAATGTACCCTTAACTTATTTATCAATATATATATCCTTAGCTCTATAGGTTTTCATGTATGCCAATTACAAATAACACATTGATTATTTAATTAATTTATTTAAAAAACTACAAATGTATTTCTGGTAATTTTACTGTTTCATTACTACTTTTTAGGTTTTTCCATTGATGACAGGTAAAAACAATATGTACAATAAAAAAAAACATTAGATCTTACACCTGTATTTACAATTACAGATTACAATGGCGGACAATGCAGAAGACTTCAATAACCGTAAGAGCACAGTCCCCTGAGACTCCCGACGCTTAAAAGAAGAAGACCAACAGAGACTTTTAAAAATAGTAAAATTTGAAAGAAAGCACAAACTGAGTATGCTGGAGCTTCAAAGAAAAGAAAAAGTAAACAAAAAAATGTCTGTGAAACATTGCCTAATGATCCTATATTGCCTCATGACACCAATGTTTATACACATTACACAAATGTAGATATAGAAAGTTGTAGGGATATCTATGTTTAGGTAGCTCAGGATAGTCCTTTATTTACAGCACTACCAGTAGACACCCACAAGCAGGAGAGCAAAGGAAATTTGCACAGTTATATGTCTTAGATACAATGGAAGCTGTTGAACAACGGATGACACTTCCAGAAAATAAACAGTGTTTGTGCATAGTCTTTGAACAGCTGGATAAAATTATGGCCAACAACCCATAAAGTCAAGCATACAAACAATTAGCATAGGTTGAAAAAGAACAACAGCAAAACCATGCTGAAATACATCAATATACATTGCCAATGCTAAGAGTAACTATGGTTTTGAAAAGAGATCGCAACACTGATCAAACACGGTATAATTTACCAACAGTAAATGAGGTTGCCATGGTCTTTAATAATGAGTAGGGTGAACCACCTTTTGAGCGGGAAATTAGAATATATCCATGCAATGAAGACCAACCTTTTATAAACATAAATATATTAAGTTGTCATTTGGATCCAAAGATATATTCCATTTTCTTTCCAAATGGTGAGCCAGGATACTGAGAAATATGAATCACAAAAAAGGACTTTGTAATGGGACCAGATTAATTGTGCAGTATTTAAAAGATTATTTCATACATGCAGAAATTATGAATGTTACCCATAAAGGTGAACAAGTTTTTATACCAAGAATTGATTTGGGTCCAGGTGAGAGTGGTTTGCCTTTTGTCCACAAAGGAGACAATTTCCCATTATCATGGCATTTGCCATGACCATAAATAAATCCCAAGAGCAAACTTTTAAGTCTGTGGGTATTTTTTTTTTACACATGGACAACTCTATGTTCCTCTTTGAAGGTACACAAATCCAGATGACATTAAAGTTTTTATATTGAAGAAAACCCAAGTCAGGGTAATTTATTAGAGGGTGGACACATTTTTACCAAAACATTGTGTACTATGAGGTTCTGTAAACATAGAAAACGGTGGTTTTATTTTGAGGATGAAATTTTATGTCACTTGTTTTTTTTTTAAAGGACCACTATTTCAATAAGAAACTCTATAAAAATGGCAAATAAAAATAGAGAGAACAGTGGTTTTACTTCCAGGATGAACTTTTATGTCACTGGGACTCTTTTAGAGGATCACTATTTCACATAGGAAATTTTATGTGCCATTTTCAAGAACTACAAGAATAACAACAAAAAGTGAAGAAAAAAAACAAAAACAAGAATAAACAGTGGTTATATCCCATAGAAAAACTTACAAGTCTGCTGGGCTCTTTTTAAGTGAACCACTTGGACATACAAAAAAAAAATTGGAATGTCTTCAGAAATAACAACATTAAAAAGGAACACTTCTCTTATAGCAAAGAAAAAAATCACAAAATATACCCCAACAAACATAGAGAACAGGGGTTTTATTTTGAGGATGAAATTTGATGTCACTTGGACTCTTTTTAGGGGACCACTATTCCACTAAGGAAACTCTATGTGCCATTTTCAAGAAGTACAAAAATAACAAAACACAAGAGGAAAAATAAAATAAAATAAACAGTGTCTTGGAAATGTTCTTTTGCCAGGATTGGCCGCACAAAATATTTACTTTGTATTTTCTTACATTCTCAGGTTAAATTTAATTATATTAAGTTACTGTTTGTAATGTTAGAATTGTATTTTACAGGGTGTGAAAAGTTGATTCATTGTATGTTATTATTGTTTCATGTTGCTAGAAGGATGATCAGTTATTGCAAAATTGAAATGTATAATTAAATACAGAGTCTTGATCCAGGGAGTAATCAATCGCCAGTTACTGGGGTCAGGAAGGAATTGATTTTTCCCCTTTGACACAATTGGCTAAGTTGCAATGGTGGTGGTGGTGGGGGGGGGGAGATCTGTTTGCCTCCCTCTGGAATCAATATTTAAGATCAATGCATTTTCATAAAAATATACTTTAAATGTTATTATATTACGTTAATGTTTGCACTGTTACAATTGTATTTTTACAAGGTTGGAAAAAATGTTTTATTGTATTTCATTAAGTGTTCATGTCAGTAGGAGGATGATTATTTCTTGCTACATTGAAATGTATAATTAAATTGACAGTAATGATCCAGGGACTAATCCGATTGCCAGTTAATGTGGTCAGGAAGGAAATTTATTTTCTCTCTTTGACACAATTGGATAAGTTTCACTGGGGGGGGGGGGTTCTGTTTACCTTCCTCTGGATTCAATACCTTGGTGGTTTAAATACTGATTCATATAAAATTGATCCATTGTCATTTTATTACAGCATAGCTCCCAATTACAAAGGTTAAAATTGTTAAAAAAATAATGTTTTAACAGTTGTTGAAATACAAGTTGCATGTTGTAAAATAAACACATTTATTATAATTTTCTACTTATTTATAGATAACTAAAAGGTTCAGAGACTCACATTGTGTGACAAACAGCTTTCCCAGCCTTCACATTTTATTGCCGGGCAAGTCGCTAGTGTATATGTATATATATATATATATATATATATATATATATATATATATATATATATATAAAAACACACAAAAATACACACATATATATGAAGAGTGAGGTGGCCGTGAGTGTCCAGTAATCTAGATGAATAACATTGCAGTATATAGTGATACCTTTCTTATTGGACAAACATATTCAAATTTCTTAGCACCATGGGATTCCTTTAA
>CM050167.1:402237403-402298500 GCA_027410445.1 Discoglossus pictus
ATCTCACGACCATGAAGGCATGTTCTTCATCTTCGAGCAGTGCAATACCACCTAACAGGCATTCGATCAGTGTCATTCACCACTACGAATGGATCTGAAATGCAATATATGACTACATATCTCTTCACTAATGAACATGACTGGTGTGAGTTTCAATTATAATGAATATTGCCCCAGCTTTAGAGTTGCATGGTCCCATTAGGATCTGCTAATCCCAAGCAGTAGTTATACATGCACTTGCATTTCATCCCATTAACAGCATGAAAGTGGATTAATGTATTTAATGTCATCCAAATAAAATGGATGATTTCCTTGGTTTGACATCAGGGTCAATGTGCATATGTGTAGGGGTAATGTGAACAGTGTACTCGAGTAAAAGCCGAGTTTTTCAGCCCTTTTTTTAAGGCTAAAAAGGGCCCCCTCGGCTTATACTAGAGTCACTCCCCCAAGTGTCTCTCTAACCCCCCCCGTGTCTCTCTACCCCCCTGTGTCTCTTTAACCCCCCGTGTCTCTCTAACCCCCCTGTGTCTCTCTACCCCCCTGTGTCTCTTTCCCTCGCCCCTCCTCATCCTCAACCCCCCTCCTCCTCATCAACCCCCTCCTCAACCCCCTCCTCACTGTCTCCCCTCTAAAAACCTCCCCCTCACTTACCTGCTTCTACTCCGGCCTCGGCTACGTCTTGACCCCGGGGCGCATGTGACGTCACATTCGCGCCGCGTTATTAGCATATACCGGGTGCTAAACACGCAAAACACCACAAAAAACTTGCGAAACACCACAAGAAACACGCAAAACACCACAAAAGACCTACGGATATTCCGCTAAGACGCATATCACACATTACCCGCCATTTTACGCCAATGCGGAAGTACACCACTACGCTAACGGTTTCGTCTCGCGCACGCACACTATTACACTGCACACATTCAGCACGCTTACACAGCAGCTCCACACCACTAATGCTGCAGCAACATCAAAACAGATTGCCAGCTCTTCATCACAATGCTTCACAATAGGTAAAGTATATTCATTTCTTAATGTCTTACATATTTCATTATTATACACCAAACAGCATTAGCTACCTTACAATGTCATTGCTGTCATTGTTTGACGGGCAATTCGCTAGTCAAAAAATAACGGTCAATAAAAGAAAGTGTTGAAATGCTGTTTGCCACACAATGTGAGTGTACTGTGTGCCTCAACTATATAGACCCCTCTAACACAGTAATGAACGCATGTAATAACACTATAAGTGCCATGAGGGTCATCCAGGACCCTCATGACCCAAAGTGTAAGCACTACACCATTTTAACCCGGTCACTTATGGTGGTCTATCCAGAACCTCATAAGCCTCTATTTAACTCCATCAGTCCCATAAGGGTATATTATGACCATTATGGGCCTGTTACAACTCAACATTAACCACATAAATACCATGACGGTCCTCAAGGACCATCATGACACTAAGTATAAACAAAAATAAAAAATATACATTACATAAAATAAAATAAAAATAAATCATAAAAAATAAAAAAAGGAACATTACAGAAAATAAAAAAATACATTACAACCCCCCCCCCCCCACTACAGAAAAAAAAATTACACACCTGAAAAGGAAATACATATAATACATACAATACAATGCAAATAAAATGAAATACAATACAATACACCCCTATCTAATATACAATACATCCTATCTATCTAATATACATCCCCCTATCTAATATGCAATACTATCTATTTAAAATACAATACTATCTATCTAATATACAATACTATCTATCTAATATACATCCCCCTATCTAATATACAATAAATACTATAAATGTACTACACATCCCCCAATCTATCTAATATACAATACATGCTATCTCTATATAGCAACCCTAATTCTAAGCTAAAATAAAATAATTAAGACCAATTACCTTTGAGATGTTTCTTCAGATCAGCAACCTAGGGTAAAAAAGATTTTAAAAATTACTACAACTCATTTACATAAAATAAATAAACATAGTACATATTCTAAATATTCTACTCACCTTTCCAGCATGTCCCATCCTGCTTCTTTTTCTCTCCTCCGGTGCGGCCGCTGTTAAAAAAACCCATAACATTTATACACATACATACATTGTACTTACCTCCCAGTGATGTCTCCGGCCTCCTCGTCTTCTGCCCCGGATGGGCCCTGGAAGCATCCGCACTCTAAAAAAACTCGCGGATGTCCCCGACGATAATGAGCCTCCTACGGAGTGTTCCAGAATAAATAATAAATGGGGGTGTATCCCATTGTGATTGTCTAATGTCAGTGCAACCAATCAGAATACGCAGATGCCTCCAGCCTATCACCCTGTGAGGGTGTATTCCATTGTGATTGGTTGAAGGCATCTGCGCCTTGTGATTGGTTTAAATAAAGATTGACAGGTGCATTATTCAATCAGAGTGGGATTTTAGGGTGTATCCCTCTCTGATTGGCTCACACATTGTCGCCTCCTGATTGGGTTAATTTGATAGACAGCGTTTTCAACCAATCAGAAGGCGCCATTGCCTATTTTCTTCCGGAAAAGTCTCCGGGAGGCTCATTAGCGTCAGGAATGTCCGCGAGTGCGGATGTCCGATATATATATATATATATATATATATATATATATATTTTTTTTTTAGAGCGCAGTTCCAGGGCGGGGCAGAAGAGGAGGAGGTCGGAGACATCGCGGGGAGGTAAGTACAATGTAGATTATGTTTATTTTATTTTGTTTTTATGTTTATTTATGTTGTATTAATGTTATGTTTTTTTTTTACAGGGCCGCACCGGAGAAGAAGAAAAGAAGAAGGACGGGACATGCTGGAAAGGTGAGTAGAATATTTAGAATGTTTATAATGTTTATTTATTTACTGTAAATGTGTTGCACTAATTTTTTTTTTTTTCCCTGGGTGGCTGAAGGGACATCTGCAAAGGTAAGTGGTGTTAATTATTTTCTTTTAGCTTAGAATTAGATAATTTTATATATAGATAGCATTTATTGTATGTTAGCTAGGGGTATGTGTTTTATATACATAGCATAGCATGTATTGTATATTAGATTGTGGTATTTATTTAGATAGATAGGGGGATGTATACTAGATAGATAGGATGTATATTAGATAGATAGTATTTATTGTATATTAGATAGATTGGGTGATGTATATTATATAGATAGGATGTATATTAGATTATGGTATTTATTTAGATAGATTGGGTGATTTATATTAGATAGATAGGATGTATTGTATATTAGATAGGGGTGTATTCAGGTGTGTAATTTTTTTTTTCTGTAGTTGGGGTGGGGTTGTAATGTATTTTTTTATTTTATGTAATGTTCCTTTTTTATTTTTGGAGACTTAGGTTTTTTTATTTTCTGTAATATAGATTTAAAATTTTTGGTGATTTAGGTTTTTTATTTTATGTAATGTAGATTTTTAATTTTTTGTGACTTTAGTATTTTTATTTTCTGTAATTAGAGTGGTGGGGGTTATTAGGGGGTAGGTAGGTAGTGTAGGTAGGTAGTGTAGGTGTTAATAGGTTAGTGTAGAGGGTATTTACTTGATATTTAATGTTTTATTGGGGGGGTATAGTGCAGTGTAGTGTTTATACTTAGTGTCATGATGGTCCTTGAGGACCGTCATGGTACTTATGTGGTTAATGTTGTAACAGGCCCATAATGGTCTTAATATACCCTTATGGGACTGATGGGGTTAAATAGAGGCTTATGAGGGTCTGCATGAGTGACAGGGTTAATTGACCATCATGAGTGAGGGGGTAAATTAAGGGCTTATGGGGGTCTATATTGACCCCCATGAGTGAAAGGGTTAATTAAGTGCTTATGGGGGGCTGTATTGACCCTCCTGAGTGAAGGGGTTAATTAAGGGTTTATGAGTGGTCTGTATTGACCCCCATGCGTGCCAGGGTTATTTATGTGCTTATGTGGGTCTTTATTGACCCCATGAGTTACAGGGTTAATTATATGTATTATGGGGGTCTGTATTGACCCCCATGAGTGACAGGGTTAATTAGGGGTTTATGGGTCTCTGTATTGACCCCCATGAGTGAGGGTGTTAATTAAGTGCTTATGGGGGTCTGTATTGACACCCATGAGTGACAGGGTTAATGAAGTGCTTATGGGGGGCTCTGTATTGACCACCATGAGTGACACAGTTAATGAATGGCTTATGGGGGTCTGTATTGACCCACATGAGTTACTTGGTTAATGAAGGGCTTATGTGGGTCAGTATTGACCCCCATGAGTGACAGGGTTAATGAAGGGCTTATGGGGGTCTGTATTGACCCCCATGAGTGACACAGTTAATGAAGGGCTTATGGGGGTCTGTATCGACCCCCATGAGTGACAGGGTTAATGAAGGGCTTATGGGGGTCTATATTGACACCCATGAGTGAGTGGGTTAATGAAGTGCCTATGGGGGTCTGTATTGACCCCCATGAGTGACACAGTTAATGAAGGGCTTATGAGGGTCTATATTGACCCCCATGAGTGACAGGATTAATTAATGGTTGATGGGGCTCTGTATAGAGCGTGATAGTGTATATATATATTTTTTATAACGGGTCCTTTAAGGACCTTTATGGTCCTTTAAGGACCAGTAACGCAAGAATTTAGAATTTTCATTGCAGCGGGGGTCACGGATTGCGTGCGAACGGGACCCCCACTGCGATGGTTAATGTGGGGTTAATGCGGGTCTCTGAGTTTATCTCGGATCCCGTGGGGTTAATGCGGGTTTCCGAGCTTATCTTGGATACCTTCTTGGCTAAGTTGTACGTGGCTGGGCGGTCCTGGGTCTTTGAGCCTCGTTTTCGTTTTTGCCATTTTTTCTCTGTGTCTGAACTTGGGAATTTGGACTTAAATGGAGGTGTAACTTCACTTGCAGAGGTCCTGGGTGCCCCCCTTGCTGTGGGTAAGCTTTTTATGTATTTTTTGTGAGTATTTATTGTGTTTTGACTGTTTTTAGGTGCGCACGGTTTGCAAGGTCGTAATGGTGCCGCTGGTGTGGGTGTTGGTAACCGCGTGTGAGGCGCCTTTGATGTATCGTTGCCAGAGGAGGGTTTTATCTGCATATTCTCTGAAAAGATGTGAGTCCTTTCCCAATCCCCCAAGTACAATTTGGCGTAACTTTGGGCACAGGATGTCCCCCATCGCCTGCCTTTCATTTGATGGTACCACCTCCTATTGAACATAAATACATTTCTGGTTAAGATAAATCTAAGTAAATCAATAATTAAGTTATTAAACTCCTCTTCCATATTGCTTAACATACTTAGATAATGTTTAACGGCCAGAATGCCTTGTTCATGAGGTATGCTTGAGTGGAGTTGTTCAATGTCTACTGTAATCAATAGTGTTTCTTTAAGCACACACGTCATCAATATGTTTGAGGATATCAAGATAAGATGGAAGATAAGATGTAATTGTAACCACTATCTCTTGCAGATATTTATCCACAAATATGCTTATCTTTTCTGACAAACATTCATTTCCCGATACTATCGGACGTCCTGGTATTGGTAACACTTTTTTATGTACCTTGGGCAAAGTATAGAACGTAACGATAGTAGGATGTTTAGGGTATAGATAGTTAAATGTATCCTGGTCTATAAGGTTTCTTGATTTGGCATTGTTTAGAATAATCATAAAGTTCCTTTTTTAATTTGGGGAACGGATTCTCCTTCAAAATATCATATGTTAATTTATCCGATAACACCCTATTGCACATCCTCAAATAATCTTGTTCATCCATTTACACAATATTTCCCCCTTATCGGCAGGTGTTATGATGATTTTTGTGGTGCCAAGTTCTTTCTTTCTAATGGGCTAACATTTGGTTTTTGATATTCCTTGTTGATAGCGTTAGGCTTTGTAGTTGATAATTTCTTAAGATCTTTTTCAACTAAATCGAGGAAAACTTGAATGTTGCTGAAGGATTTAAACTCTGGAGTTTTGAATTTACTTTGATTTTTCTTGGATATGTTGAATTTGTCCATGTTTAGTTCTTGTTCTTCAAGAAGGGACTCTAAATTTCTCAAAGCCTCTGCATCTTCTTTTCCAAGACCCAATTGTATACATTCTCTTTCTGTCTTATCAGTGAACCACTTCTTCAGTGCTAGCTTACGGATAAAAAGATTAATCTTGACATTAGTAAAAAGATCAGATTTACCCGATGGTACATAAGATAAGTCTTTGGTCAATATACTTCTATGTGATTTGTCTATTTGGAATATGGACAGGTTTATAATATTATCTTTATTTGTATCCATGTTCATTGAACTGATCATTTATCTTAATGTCATAAAAATGTATTCTAGCAGATTGAGTATTCAATTAAGGTGGTATAGAAAATGCATTATTTCCAGTTTTCACATTACATGACTGTTCTTCTTTAATTGAGTTATTTGATGCACCTCCTATTGGATGTATACATGATGCATCAATGTCTCTATTTTCATAAGATGGCAATGTATCAAGACTTAGTGTTTCCTTGGTCGATATCTCTGATCCTGTCTTTGATCTTGTTGATTATCTTATCTTTAATCTTCTCTGTAAACTTGTCTGTGATCTTGTCTGTAATCTTGTCTGTGATCTTGTCTGGGGTTTTTTCTGGGTTTTTGTCTAAGATCTTGTCTGTAGTCTTGTCTGTGATCTTGTCTGTGATCTTGTGTGTGATCATGTCTGTATTAATGTGTGTAATCTTGTCTGTGATCATGTCTGTGACCTTGTCTGTAATCTTGTCTGAGATCTTGTCTGTGATCTTGTCTGTGACCTTGTCTGTGATCTTGTCTGTAATCTTGTCTGCAATCCTGTCTGTAGTCTTGTCTGTGATCTTGTCTGTGATCTTGTCTGAGATCTTGTCTGTAATCCTGTCTGTAATCTTGTCTGTGATCTTGTCTGTAATCCTGTCTGTAATCTTGTCTGTGAACTTGTCTGTGATCTTATCTGTGTTTTTGTCTGAGATCTTGTCTGTGATCTTGTCTGAGATCTTGCCTGTGATCTTGTCTGTAATCTTGTCTGCAATCCTGTCTGTAGTCTTGTCTGTGATCTTGTCTGTGATCTTGTCTGTGATCTTGTCTGTAGTATTGTCTGTGATCTTGTCTGAGATCTTGTCTGTAATCTCATCTGTAGTCTTGTCTGTGATCTTGTCTGTAATCCTGTCTGTAATCTTGTCTGTGATCTTGTCTGTAATCCTGTCTGTAATCTTGTCTGTGAACTTGTCTGTGATCTTATCTGTGTTTTTGTCTGAGATCTTGTCTGTGATCTTGTCTGAGATCTTGCCTGTGATCTTGTCTGTAATCTTGTCTGCAATCCTGTCTGTAGTCTTGTCTGTGATCTTGTCTGTGATCTTGTCTGTGATCTTGTCTGTAGTATTGTCTGTGATCTTGTCTGAGATCTTGTCTGTAATCTCATCTGTAGTCTTGTCTGTGATCTTGTCTGTGATCTTGTCTGTAATCCTGTCTGTAGTCTTGTCTGTGATCTTGTCTGTAATCCTGTCTGTAGTCTTGTCTGTGATCTTGTCTGTGATCTTGTCTGTAGTATTGTCTGTGATCTTGTCTGAGATCTTGTCTGTAATCTCATCTGTAGTCTTGTCTGTGATCTTGTCTGTAATCCTGTCTGTAGTCTTGTCTGTGATCTTGTCTGTGATCTTGTCTGTAGTATTGTCTGTGATCTTGTCTGAGATCTTGTCTGTAATCTCATCTGTAGTCTTGTCTGTGATCTTGTCTGTGATCTTGTCTGTGATCTTGTCTGTAATCTTGTCTGTAATCTTGTCTGTAATCTTGTCTGTAATCGTGTCTGTAATCTTGTCTGTAATTCTGTCTGGACTTTGGGACGGGACCCTTGTATAAAAAACTGTTGATCCATTGTTGTTTGATTTTTTGTGGACCTAGTTATAGGACCTCTATATACAGATGTAGATATTGGTTCTACTGGACCTTCATTTGGGCTTTGTCTAATGTGTTCTTCCCTATCAGATTGATCACAGTCTGAGGAACTAATATCACCCATAATAGATCTAATAGGTGTTTTAATGAATCTATAAATTCTCCATTGTTCATAATCATTACTCTCCCTACTGAATCTCTTTGTTTCCTGGATATCAGATCCTTCTTGAATTTGTCTACATTATTATATCATTTAGTATTTAGATCTTCAGATTCATTATATTTCTCAAATTCGTTGTTACACTAAATCACCTTTTCCTTAAGGATTTCACGTTTTTTTAGTTCTGCCTCTAATATTAGATCCTTCAAGGCTCTAGAACTTCTATTTATGGTGTCAGTCCAAGCTGTGATAACATTGGAGATTCTGGATTCTCAATGATATTAAATAACTCTTCAGACTGGATATTTCCCAGATAGTTCTTATTTGCTTTTTCATGACTTTGAGCATCTCGTCTGAAGCTGTGAAAGCAGCAAAATAATAATGTCTCAGTAATGTCAAGGAAAATAATAACATTCAGATTATTTGCTCTGTTCCTTTAAATAACTGAAGTTTTACATAGACTGTGTAAACCAGGAGCATAAAGGGGAGGGGGGGTAGATAACCCTACCGTGAGTTGCACTTTCTTTTAACTCTGTTGTTAAGTGTCACATTGAAACAGCCTTTCAATAGAACTGAACAGAGATCTTACATGTATTCAAGGTGCCTCCCAATTCTGTAACAAACAAAAGCATTTGTCTAACTAAAGCAAAACTGACAGTACAATTAAAGGGTGCATTTATTTATATATTTAATACATGTATTTATTTATTTTAATTACCCTGAAATAAACTGGATAAATGAGACCAGCAGTTTAGCGAAGTGGAGCAGGTTCTTGAGTACACTCAGGGATCATTATCTGGCCCAGGTTGTAGAAGAGCCTACTAGAAATGACGCCATCTTGAATTAATATTGATATGGTATCAATTGATGAAATAGAGTAACCTTTGGGAAACAGTGATTACAACACAGTCTCATTTGGGATTGAAATAATAAATGGACAACGTTCAAATCCTTACTAAATATCGGCATATACCAAGTAGGAATAAAAGTAAATCCCATCCAATGAGGCTTAACAAAGATTTAAAGTATAAAAAACAGACATTTATATTATACACACAAGAGGGGACAGAGACGGCTTTACGGGAATACAAGGAAATCACCAAGGAAAGGGCGATTAGACTGGCTAACATAGAAAATGGCAAGTTATATGTAAGGAGAGTAAGACTAACCCTAAGCATTGTATAAATATATTACTGGGAAGGAGGCGAGGAAGGAAGCTATAGGAACATTACAATGTATCACAGTCATAATTAGTGACCAGGAAAAGGCAGATGAGCTAAATAGGTTATTTTCTTTGGTATCCAGTGGTTGGGACAACGCAACATTGCAAGCCCCAGGTCCTGATGGAATACATCCAAGGGTACTGAGGGAACTGGGTTCTGTAATAGCCAAACCATTATATCTAATCTATCAAGACCCCCTCACCAGGGGTCTCTAGCAGATGACTGGAGAAAAGCAGAGCTGATACCTATTTTTAATATAGATTTCTAAAGAAGATGATTAAACATATTGACAAGGTAAGAGGGGTACATTAGTGATCTGTGGCTGTTTCTTTTGACCCGATTCTAGATAGGAAATTGATAGTGAAGCCGCTTCCAGATAATGTAATGTTAAAAGATGCTAAAAACATAAATCTGCAGACATATAAAATATGATAGTTTCGAGAGTTTTTCACCCAAATGAACAAGTTTACTCATTCTATTCTACCAAATATGAAACATATACCAGACAAGATTATTTTTTACTTGATCAGAGATCCTTAGAGCAAGTGGATAGAATCGAAATGGGACCAATATCTTGGTAGGACCATGCTCCAATTATTATATTCTTTAACTCTCCTGGCGGTATGATTATGACTGTATTTAATATGTTAAAGCGGTACATTCTAAAATACTGACATAATCATACCGCCTTTAGACATCATTACCCCTTCCCCCTCTCCTCCTTCCTTTCCCCTTATCCATCTCCTCCATTTCCCCCTTCTTCCCCCTTATCCACCCCCTCCTTTTTCCCCCTCTCCTCCCTTATCCTTAAGCCGTCTCAATCCCCTCATGAAGGACTTCAGTTAATTCATAAAGGACCAACAAACTACGGATAACAAGCTAATAGATATTATTGATTATGTAAAAACTAAGAAAATACCTCTAGTAGACCTATCAATGGATGCGGAGAAAGCATTTGATAGGGTGAATTGGGAATTTATAGAAATGGTCCTGGATAAATATGGATTCGGTGAATACGGTTTGCTTGCGGTGAAAGCTCTGTGTACCAATGTCAATGCTTTTGTCAACGGAGTGGACTTTAAAACAAACAACTTTATAATAAAGAATGGAACCAGACAAGGTTGCCCACTCTCTCCATTGATATTTGTGTTAATCATCAAGCCTCTGATTGTAATAATCACCAAAAATAATTCTATAGAGGGTATATCAACAGGATCTTTGAATAACAAAGACACCGCTTTTGCAGAGGATTTAGAGATTTTATAGGATTTGTAACCGTAACAACTAACGGAATTACATCAAATCATAAATGTTTATAGTGAGTTATCATACATAAGTGTTTGCAACGAATCTTGGAATTAATGATAGATTAATATTGAAAGATCAATTCCGGTATAACTGGGTTACTAACGCAATAACACACTTGGGAATAAAGTTTACACCAAATTTAAATAACTTGGTAAAAAAATAATTTTGAGGCACTCGGTCTGGATATTAATAATACATTACCAACTGGAGAAAGTTCAATCTGACATGGTCTGGAAAAATAGCCGCTACAAAAATGACTATTCTCCCGAAAATTACTTATGTTTTAAGGAGTATACGATTGATAATCCCGAACTATAGATTAACAGAATTGCAGAACAAGATAGACCGTTATATTTATCAAAATAAAAAAACTAGAATTAAAAGAGCAATTACAATTAAAGTTTACTCCAGAGGGGGTTTGGCAGCACCTAACATTATTGATTACTCAAGGGCAGTAACCTTAACTCATATATTAAAATATACTGTGAAACTAGATGTTTCTATATTTTTGCAAATAGAGAAGGATATATCCTCCAATATGGACCTTGAAAATTACTTATGGGATGAAACATACAATAAAAAAAATGAAAAAATTACCAATGGTCCCAAGACCTTAATAAAATTTGGTTTGGACTTAATTAAAAAAATAATTTGATTGAATTTCCATCACTGGTTACACCAATACATAAGATCTGTTCGGAACTGCTACCTTGCTAAATGTGGACTGGACAAATTGGGGAATAAAAGTTCTAAAGGACTTGTATATAAGAGGAGTTTTTAAAAGTTTTGAACATATAGGTAAAGAAAAAAAGATACCAAAAGAGAAATGGTTGTTTTTCAAAATGTTGTATTCTGCGATTTCCAATTCCAATTACAACCTAACAGAGACTAGAGAATTAACTGTGATACATCCCTATATAACAGCAGACAGAAGCAAACAATAACACAATGACTTAAAAGTATAAAACTTTAAACTGAGAATATAAATTCTATTAAAATATTAAAATGGGAACAAGAGTTCCAAAAGGAATGGTATGAAAAAAACATGGCAAAGAGTATTTAAAATCACTGAAAAATGTATTAAATGCATCTCCCTCAAAAAAGTCCAATTTAAGCCAGTACCCAGATGGTACATAAGCCCAGAAAGATCGCCATTAATGAGGAATCTGCTGGAGATGTCTAAATGAGATAGGAACACAGACCTGTCCACCTATTCAAAAATTCTGATCAACCTGCATCTCCCAAATATCTAAAGTTCTAAAACATGAGCTAAAGTTATCAGCAGAAATTACATTGTTTCATTTTTTTTATCAAAGAATCCCAAAAATAAAGGTTAATATGACCCTTAATATTTTGATAGTGGCAAATTGGTTGATCGCCCTCCATTGGAAAAAAATGAGCCTACCTACATGGTATGAAATTAAAATGATGGTGGATAGAAATGTCCAGATTGAATTGGATTTTGTTAGATACAATCCAGAACAGCAAGGTAAAAACAAACTTAAATGGTCACTTTCGGACTTTTAGAATAGGTACATGTATATATTTTTTGTCTGTCTCTCCACGCCCCTTTGGTATTATTAGAGAGATATTCGAGTTGGGCATGAACAGTTCTCTCTTGATGGCACCAGCCCTTTTCCCTCTTTTTTTTTGTTTTATTATTAATTATTTTTTGTGTGTCATTCAGAATGGCTTCCTCTTC
Organism: Discoglossus pictus; assembly: GCA_027410445.1. Classification (NCBI taxonomy): domain Eukaryota; kingdom Metazoa; phylum Chordata; class Amphibia; order Anura; family Alytidae; genus Discoglossus; species Discoglossus pictus. The sequence goes on from CM050167.1 coordinate 402,249,718, forward strand.
TAAGTGGGCTGCGCTTTATGTTGTGGGATCCCCTGGTATCTAAACCCCTTTAGCAATGGGATGATAAGGTCTCGGGATATTATTGTAAAACTGTATTTTATAGCTTTGGAATCCCTGTTCATATTGAAAGTTATGTATGTTTTGTAAATTTTTATAAAATCAATAAGAAAGGATTATACAAAAAAAAAAAGAAGGGAGCAAATGCAAATCCAGGGAATTATAGACCAGTGAGCCTCACTTCTGTAGTGGGGAAGCTTTTAGAAGGGTTAATAAGGGATAATATACAAGAATATGTCTATTCAAACAGGATTATTAGTAGGAATCAACATGGATTTATGAGGGATAGGTCATGTCAAACAAACCTAATTAGTTTCACTGAGGAGGTTAGTCGGAACCTGGATCAAGGCAACTCAGTGGATATAGTCTTTTTAGATTTTGCAAAGCTTTTGATACAGTGCCACATGGAAGACTATTGTGCAAACTTAGGGATACAGGAACTACAGTAAATATATGCACATGGATTGAGAGCTAAAAGACAGGAAGCAAAGGGTTGTGGTAAATGGAACATACACCGATTAGACTAATGTGGTAAGTGGGGTTCCTCAGGGGTCAGCATTAGGTAAGTGGGGTTCCTCAGGGTTCAGTATTAGGTCCTCTCCCTTTTAACATATTTATTAATGACTTAGAAGTAGGATTGGAAAGTAGTGTCTCCATTTTTGCTGATGACACGAAGTTGTGCAAGGTAAATACATATCAGATAACGATGTGCTTTCCCTCCAAAGGGATTTGCATAAATTAGAGGAATGGGGATCGAAATGGCAGATGAGATTTAATATAAATAAATGTAAAGTTATGCATCTGGGAAGGAAAAATATCCATGCAATTTATAATCCTAATGGAGCAAATCTAGGGGTATCAGATATTGAAAGGGATTTGGGAGCTTGTGGACAATCACCTGGGTAGCAGTGCTCAAAGCCAAGCAGCAGCTGCAAAGGCAAATAAAATATTAGCATGTATTAAGAAGGGTATAGAAGCCAGGTAAGAAGATATAATTCTGCAACTACACAAATCCCAAAGTGCGCCCTCATTTGGAATATGGAGGACAATTTTGGGCACCACTTCATAGAAAGGACATTTTAGAGCTGGAAAAAGTACAGAGAAGGGCAACAAAACTAATAAGGGGAATGGAGGGGCTAAGTTATGAAGAAAGACTAACCAAATTACACTTATTTTCTCTAGAAAAAGGTGTTTAAGAGGGTATATGATTACCTTTTATGAATACATCCAGGGTCAATACAAGGCTTTTTCAAGTGAACCTATTTGTGCCAAGAGGTTTTCAACTGACAAGAGGACATCCTGAGGTTAGAAGTAAAAAGATTTCACCTTAAAGAAAGAAAAGGGTTCTTCACAGTAAGGGTGGTTAATCTGTGGAATTCTTTACCAAAGGAGGTGGTGACAGCGGATTCGATAGATAACTTTAAAAAGGGATTGGATATATTTTTAAATAAAAATGGAATTCCAGGTTTTCATGGATAATTAGAGAGAGAGTATTGATCCACGGAGGAATCCGATTGCCAGTATCTGGAGTCAGGAAGGAATTTTATATATTTTTTCCCTTTTGAGACAATTGGCAAAGTATCACTGGGGTTTTTTCTGTTGCTTCCTCTGGATCAATTAACAACTAATCCACATATTGCAGATCAGAGAGATCTAAAAAGGTTGAACTTGATTGAGTAAAAGTCATTTTTCAACCTCAATACTATGTAACTACAAACATTTTGCCCTTTTTGAAGTGGGGCGTCCTATGAATATGACACGTTAGTGGTCCTTTAATAATCCTAAATTATGGTGTAAGGAGAAGTACCATACTTACGCAAATCTAGTGCGCCATAAAATCTAATGTGCACCCTAAATTTGGAACCCGGGAGTCAAAAAAATGTTTTTGATGGCGAATGTAATGTGCATTTGTCATTTGTACAAGAAGTACCGAACAGTGAGTTTATGTTACCAACTTATGCCACTGTGCTGGGCTCTCTGGGTGCCAGGCTCTCTGTGCCACTGTGCTGGGGCTCTCTGGGTGCCAGGCTCTGTGTGCCACTGTGCTGGGCTCTCTTGGTGCCAGGCTCTCTGTGCCACTGTGCTGGGGCTATCTGGGTGCCAGGCTCTGAGTGCCACTGTGCTGGGGCTCTCTGGGTGCCAGGCTCTGTGTGCCACTGTGCTGGGCTCTCTTGGTGCCAGGCTCTGTGTGCCAATGTGCTGGGGCTCTCTGGATGCAAGGCTCTGTGTGCCACTGTGCTGGGCTCTCTGGGTGCAAGGCTCTGTGTGCCACTGTGCTGGGGCTCTCTGGGTGCCAGGCTCTGTGTGCCACTGTGCTGGGGCTCTCTGGGTGCCAGTCTCTGTGTGCCACTGTGCTGGGGCTCTCTGGGTGCCAGGCTCTGTGTGCCACTGTGCTGGGGCTCTCTGGGTGCCAGTCTCTGTGTGCCACTGTGCTGGAGCTCTCTGGGTGCCAGTCTCTGTGTGCCACTGTGCTGGGGCTCTCTGGGTGCCAGTCTCTGTGTGCCACTGTGCTGGGGCACTCTTGGTGCCAGTCTCTGTGTGCCATTGTGCTAAGGCTCTCTGGGTGCCAATCTCTGTGTGCCACTGTGCTGGGGCTCTCTGGGTGCCAGTCTCTGTGTGCCACTGTGCTGGGGCTCTCTGGGTGCCAGTCTCTGTGTGCCACTGTGCTGGGGCTCTCTGGGTGCCAGTCTCTGTGTGCCACTGTGCTGGGGCTCTCTGGGTGCCAGGCTCTGTGTGCCACTGTGCTGGGGCTCTCTGGGTGCCAATCTCTGTGTGCCACTGTGCTGGGGCTCTCTGGGTGCCAATCTCTGTGTGCCACTGTGCTGGGGCTCTCTGGGTGCCAGTCTCTGTGTGCCACTGTGCTGGGGCTCTCTGGGTGCCACTTCCTCCGGTCACCCACTTTAGAGAGCTGGAAGCGAGAGATGGCGGTGTTGAGGTCCTGTGCTTTCCTTTTTGCCATCGAATCTAATACGCACCCCAAATTTGGGACCCGATTTTCTATGAAAAAGTTGCGCATTAGATGTGAGTAACTACGGTAAGTGGTGCAGGGGGTGCTGCGCTTTGAGTCATTCTGATAAATGGGGGACAACTGAACCCCCAACACAGGACCATCGTCAGTCTGATTTATTTGTAGGTTTTATAACTTTTATTATTTGTTTATACAGTAGATCTCTTGTAGACTCTGGGGTGTAGATGTTGGGGTGTAGATGTTGGGGTGTAGATATTGGGGTATAGATATCAGGGTGTAGATAATGGGGTATTTATATTAGGTTCAGATATTGGGGTGTCACTGCAGGAGAGGAGATACGCCATTTTGTGATTAACCCTTTCACATCTCTCCTCAAGGATTTCAAGATGCTTCATCTCAGTTTTTATTACAATATTTGGAATTAATTAAACATAAAAACAAGAATGTGAGTAAATAATTGAGAACAAAGACTATTTTACATTATTTCTATGTTCAGGGCGAGGTCTCCTCAGGACAGGTCCTTAAGGTGGTGACTCTCAGCTGATCTCGCCCTCTCTCCTCAAGGTTGCCCCAGTCTCTTCCTTCTTGCCCTGGGGCGATATGACCTCTCTGATGAGTGATGGGGGAGTGAATGGGGGGCGGTCAGTGATGCAGAGCGCCTTCTGGAGGGTCCTTCTGTGAGTGTCCTGGAGTGGGGGGCTCTCATAATGAATCCTGATCCAGGGGTCCCCTGCAAGAGGGAGGATGGACAGATGGTCATAGTGATAAATAGGTGAGAGGATGGACAGATGGACATAGTGATAAATAGGTGAGAGGATGGACAGATGGACATAGTGATAAACAGGTGAGAGGATGGACAGATGGACATAGTGATAAACAGGTGAGAGGATGGACAGATGGACATAGTGATAAACAGGTGAGAGGATGGACAGATGGACATAGTGATAAACAGGTGAGAGGATGGACAGATGGACATAGTGATAAACAGGAGAGAGAATGGCCAGATGGACATAGTGATAAACAGGTGAGAGGATGGCCAGATGGACAAAGTGATAAACAGGTGAGAGGACGGCCAGATGGACATAGTGATAAATAGGTGAGAGGATGGCCAGATGGACATAGGGATAAACAGGTGAGAGGATGGCCAGATGGACATAGTGATAAACAGGTGAGAGGACAGCCAGATGGACATAGTGATAAATAGGTGAGAGGATGGCCAGATGGACATAGGGATAAACAGGTGAGAGGATGGACAGATGGACATAGTGATAAACAGGTGAGAGGACGGCCAGATGGACATAGTGATAAATAGGTGAGAGGATGGCCAGATAGACATAGTGATAAACAGGTGAGAGGACGGCCAGATGGACATAGTGATAAATAGGTGAGAGGATGGCCAGATGGACATAGTGATAAACAGGTGAGAGGATGGCCAGATGGACATAGTGATAAATAGGTGAGAGGATGGCCAGATGGACATAGTGATAAACAGGTGAGAGGATGGCCAGATGGACATAGTGATAAATAGGTGAGAGGATGGCCAGATGGACATAGTGATAAACAGGTGAGAGGACGGCCAGATGGACATAGTGATAAATAGGTGAGAGGATGGCCAGATGGACATAGGGATAAACAGGTGAGAGGATGGCCAGATGGACATAGTGATAAACAGGTGAGAGGATGGCCAGATGGACATAGTGATAAACAGGTGAGAGGACGGCCAGATGGACATAGTGATAAATAGGTGAGAGGATGGACAGATGGACATAGTGATAAACAGGTGAGAGGATGGACAGATGGACATAGTGATAAATAGGTGAGAGGATGGACAGATGGACATAGTGATAAACAGGTGAGAGGATGGACAGATGGACATAGTGATAAACAGGTGAGAGGATGGACAGATGGACATAGTGATAAACAGGTGAGAGAATGGCCAGATGGACATAGTGATAAACAGGTGAGAGGATGGCCAGATGGACAAAGTGATAAACAGGTGAGAGGACGGCCAGATGGACATAGTGATAAATAGGTGAGAGGATGGCCAGATGGACATAGGGATAAACAGGTGAGAGGATGGCCAGATGGACATAGTGATAAACAGGTGAGAGGACAGCCAGATGGACATAGTGATAAATAGGTGAGAGGATGGCCAGATGGACATAGGGATAAACAGGTGAGAGGATGGACAGATGGACATAGTGATAAACAGGTGAGAGGACGGCCAGATGGACATAGTGATAAATAGGTGAGAGGATGGCCAGATAGACATAGTGATAAACAGGTGAGAGGACGGCCAGATGGACATAGTGATAAATAGGTGAGAGGATGGCCAGATGGACATAGGGATAAACAGGTGAGAGGATGGACAGATGGACATAGTGATAAACAGGTGAGAGGATGGCCAGATGGACATAGTGATAAACAGGTGAGAGGATGGACAGATGGACATAGTGATAAACAGGTGAGAGGACGGCCAGATGGACATAGTGATAAACAGGTGAGAGGATGGCCAGATGGACATAGTGATAAACAGGTGAGAGGATGGCCAGATGGACATAGTGATAAATAGGTGAGAGGATGGACAGATGGACATAGTGATAAACAGGTGAGAGGATGGACAGATGGACATAGTGATAAACAGGTGAGAGGATGGACAGATGGACATAGTGATAAACAGGAGAGAGGATGGACAGATGGACATAGTGATAAATAGGTGAGAGGATGGCCAGATGGACATAATGATAAACAGGTGAGAGGACGACCAGATGGACATAGTGATAAATAGGAGAGAGGATGGACAGATGGACATAGTGATAAACAGGAGAGAGGATGGACAGATGGACATAGTGATAAATAGGTGAGAGGATGGACAGATGGACATAGTGATAAACAGGTGAGATGATGGTCAGATGGACATAGGGATAAACAGTTGAGAGGATGGCCAGATGGACATAGGGATAAACAGGTGAGAGGACGGCCAGATGGACATAGTGATAAACAGATGAGAGGATGGCCAGATGGAGATAGTGATAAACAGATGAGAGGATGGACAGATGGACATAATGATAAATAGGTGAGAGGACGGCCAGATGGACATAGTGATAAACAGGTGAGAGGACGGCCAGATGGACATAGTGATAAACAGATGAGAGGATGGACAGATGGACATAGTGATAAATCGGTGAGAGGACGGCCAGATGGACATAGTGATAAACAGGTGAGAGGATGGACAGATGGACATAGTGATAAACAGGTGAGAGGATGGCCAGATGGAGATAGTGATAAACAGGTGAGAGGATGGACAGATGGACATAGTGATAAACAGGTGAGAGGATGGCCAGATGGACAAAGTGATAAACAGGTGAGAGGACGGCCAGATGGACATAGTGATAAATAGGTGAGAGGATGGCCAGATGGACATAGGGATAAACAGGTGAGAGGATGGCCAGATGGACATAGTGATAAACAGGTGAGAGGACAGCCAGATGGACATAGTGATAAATAGGTGAGAGGATGGCCAGATGGACATAGTGATAAACAGGTGAGAGGATGGACAGATGGACATAGTGATAAACAGGTGAGAGGACGGCCAGATGGACATAGTGATAAATAGGTGAGAGGATGGCCAGATAGACATAGTGATAAACAGGTGAGAGGACGGCCAGATGGACATAGTGATAAATAGGTGAGAGGATGGCCAGATGGACATAGGGATAAACAGGTGAGAGGATGGACAGATGGACATAGTGATAAACAGGTGAGAGGATGGCCAGATGGACATAGTGATAAACAGGTGAGAGGATGGACAGATGGACATAGTGATAAACAGGTGAGAGGACGGCCAGATGGACATAGTGATAAACAGGTGAGAGGATGGCCAGATGGACATAGTGATAAACAGGTGAGAGGATGGCCAGATGGACATAGTGATAAATAGGTGAGAGGATGGACAGATGGACATAGTGATAAACAGGAGAGAGGATGGACAGATGGACATAGTGATAAACAGGTGAGAGGATGGACAGATGGACATAGTGATAAACAGGAGAGAGGATGGACAGATGGACATAGTGATAAATAGGTGAGAGGATGGCCAGATGGACATAATGATAAACAGGTGAGAGGACGACCAGATGGACATAGTGATAAATAGGAGAGAGGATGGACAGATGGACATAGTGATAAACAGGAGAGAGGATGGACAGATGGACATAGTGATAAATAGGTGAGAGGATGGACAGATGGACATAGTGATAAACAGGTGAGATGATGGTCAGATGGACATAGGGATAAACAGTTGAGAGGATGGCCAGATGGACATAGGGATAAACAGGTGAGAGGACGGCCAGATGGACATAGTGATAAACAGATGAGAGGATGGCCAGATGGAGATAGTGATAAACAGATGAGAGGATGGACAGATGGACATAATGATAAATAGGTGAGAGGACGGCCAGATGGACATAGTGATAAACAGGTGAGAGGACGGCCAGATGGACATAGTGATAAACAGATGAGAGGATGGACAGATGGACATAGTGATAAACAGGTGAGAGGATGGCCAGATGGAGATAGTGATAAACAGATGAGAGGATGGACAGATGGACATAGTGATAAACAGGTGAGAGGATGGCCAGATGGAGATAGTGATAAACAGATGAGAGGATGGACAGATGGACATAATGATAAATAGGTGAGAGGACGGCCAGATGGACATAGTGATAAACAGGTGAGAGGACGGCCAGATGGACATAGTGATAAACAGATGAGAGGATGGACAGATGGACATAGTGATAAATCGGTGAGAGGACGGCCAGATGGACATAGTGATAAACAGGTGAGAGGACGGCCAGATGGACATAGTGATAAACAGGTGAGAGGATGGACAGATGGACATAGTGATAAACAGGTGAGAGGACGGCCAGATGGACATAGTGATAAACAGGTGAGAGGACAGCCAGATGGACATAGTGATAAACAGGTGAGAGGACAGCCAGATGGACATAGTGATAAACAGGTGAGAGGATGGACAGATGGACATAGTGATAAATAGCGTGCTGGAGCGTCTCCTGCCGGTACTCCCCCTATAGGATGAATGCGGTTTATTCGGTAACACCTGGCTCTGCTCACCTGCCGCCACGGCCTGCCCCACTTGCACCAGGAGCTCGGCCCCTACACAGGGGTTGATATTATCCGTGGCCAGACTCCTGCCGGCTCCCAGTACATTCAGGATATCAGCAATGGGTCGGGCCCGGATCAGCTCCACGGTGCCTGCAAAAAGATCAGAGCATGCTGGGATGTCAGGAAAGGGGCAGAACCATACAGGTGAGAATTAAAGTACCACGGCATGAAGAGAAACGCAATAATTATAACTGGTATAATTAGACTGGAAACGCCCTAAAGAGCCATGTTAAATTTTACATGTTAAATCAAAGCTTTAGCCGGATCGTTCCTGTTATCTCCCCACCAGTGAAAAGCCCCTAACCATAACTCTAAGCCTAAACCCTAACCCTAAGAACAAATTTAACAAAGTCTCGGTGAGCCAGCATCATTATGGGCCTTTGCTGTGTCCCTCCCCACTTCTCTTATTGTCCTGATCACTACTGTGTGTTTATTGAGCAGAGGCAGTCCATATGTAGGCCTGGGCCTGAATCCAGACCTTCAGCATTTGTTACTGGGCCTCCACTACTGTATTAAATCTGCTCTAAATCTGTCCAAATCATTAAATAAACTATTAATGCACCCAAACGCTACTCTCCGCACTCCTTGCTCACCTGCTACCTCTGCATGCAGGACCTCTTGGTGAGATGCTCTGCGTAGATCAGTAGAAGAGCTCAGGGTCCGGGCGACATCCGGTGCCACCCCTTGCGCCTCCATCATTGCTTGGAAACACTTCAGGGCAGATCCGTCATCCAGGGCTCGGGCAATTCTTTCTGCCCCCTGAGTTTCTGAGTCAGCCTGACCACACAACCCAAGAAGGTGACCACCTGCAGAGAAATGAGAGGTCATCCTGGGTCAACTTACACATGGACCACACAAGCAGAAAGGTGTGACATTGGGTCACTAGCACTCTCATCGCTCCACCAAACGAGTGGACATTGGAGATGAGGATGAAATCTTCTGCACTCCGACCACACTGTGGTCAACCATCTCTCTTGATATTATTTCTGAAGATCTGAGTCGTTCTGATTATTTTATTCCATTGGACCAACCTCGATTCAGTATTTCATAGATATTTCATCAGCTGAGTGTGGAATGGAGGTTGCGGGTTTGAATCCCATAAGTTCCATTTTCTCCTACTCTATAAGCTCTCGCTGGATGCTCTCATGCTGTACCAGTGCAAGGGCGTATCTACCAGTGGTGCAGGTGGTGCAGTGCACCTGCCCACCAATGTATGTGTATATGAATTATTGGTTCCTTTCTATTGAGGGTCGTATGATCGGTTCTACTGACCTTGCATACTTCATGGGATTGGTGTAATTTAGGGGCTTTGTGTAATGAGTAGTGATTGGTCAGACCTGTTCGTATCACCAGCTCTCGAAGGTCATCTGGGCCAGCTCCTTCCAGACACTGCAATGCCTCGATCACCTCCAGAGTGTTCCCCACACAACGTCCAATGGGACAATCCATATTGGAGATCAGTGCGGCTGTGGGGATTTCAAGTGAGACCCCCACACTTACCTGAGGAAAGAGAGGTTACTATAATGACCAGGAGAGTCAAGAACTACCTTGTGAAAACAACAGTGACCCAAAGTGAAAGCAACAGTCATAATGACCACAAGAGAGAGAAAGAGAGACCAAGAAAATGACCCAGGAAGAGGAAAACTCACATTGACTTGAGCAGAAGCAAATAACCACACATGCTCAAGTCCTCCAAAATAACAAAATAAGGGACACCAACAAATCTGATGAGCACTAAACAGAGAAGAATTGTTCAACATGTATAGAGTGCTCCTCACATAGCATGATGAGAGAGACCTACCCCTGCCAGGTGAGAAGACAGACCCTCATAGTGATTAAAGGACACTCCGATCCTTGAAATGACTAAAGCAGAAAATGTCTTAACACTGAATTTGGGATGAGACCCTAAAATACCAACACACGCTGACCCAAATTTGTCCCTCTTTCAGACTGGAGCATCTTCTCTTTCAAATTGGATGGATATTCAGGGATAGGGACACTCACAAGGCTATTGGCCAGCTTTCTTGCATCCTCCAGGGTACGGCACATGGCAGCCTCTCCAAACTTCACATCAAGTATCAGAGCAGAAAGATTCTCAGCTGCTTTCTTACTAATCACGGAGGCTGCGGGAAAAAAATAATAATCACCAAGTGGTCCTGGCCAAGAGACAGTAGAGTCAGCACCAGCTCAACGCTCACCATGTGACAGAGCTGGAATTAAAGACTTGTATTTAGGAGGGGTGATTAGAAGATTGAAAACAAAGACTTGTAAATGGAACATACTCAGTTTGAACTAATGTGGTAAGTGGTGTTCCTCAGGGTTCAGTATTAGTTACATATGACCCCATTCAATTGGCCGAATTTGAGATACGGAGGCCCGTAAGGAAGCTTGCAGGCAAATTTGCTATTTAATTGGTGTCTTTTTGCGGGCACGGATCGTGTTACGAGTTACAAGCTTGAAAAGATGGCGTCCGTCAAAACTCGTAACTTACACCCTCCAGAAGCCTTTGATCTGTCACTTTCGCAGGGCTAAATTTGCAAATCGCTATTCAATTGATCCAATTCCCCAAGTTAGCAAAAGTATCCACACTCGTAGACTGCAAATGGAGGAGAAAATCCGACATGTGCTCGAGAGGACCCGCAAAGGGGTTAAACACCAATTCATAGCACTGTAAATGCAAATAAGAAAGTAATCCTGCACTGTAATTTACGGGGAAAGCGATAAGAGACATTAAAATGAATTGCTCAACAGTCTCAAGCCCGCAAAACTGCAGGAACAAATTAAATGTATATTTATGTGTCATTTCGGGGTTAAATTGATCTCGGGTATCAATGAGTTAATAAATATCAGGCCACCCATATGGACTAGAACAGTATTGGCATTCATTTTCATAATTCTTATTTTTCAAAGTTGTGCGAGTCTGATCACATATCGGACCCCTGAACCTGATTGATTGACACGAAACCTCCATGTTTTACTGCCGTAATTATGACAGTCTCATTTTCTATTGGCCAATTCGAAAAGGGGCGGTTATGTGATGGTGAATTGATATGGTTCCCGCCCACAACTGCTTGGAAACAGTGCATGGTTTACGGAGCTGGCTTCAGGATTGCAGCTCGCAACCTGGAGCAATTAAATAGCCTCGCAAACAGAGATCCTTCAGATTAAATGAATAAGGGACCAAAAAAAAATAGTTCATGCATGACCAGATTTGGCCACTAGAGGCCACTTTGTCACTGTGGAGCAGTATGTCTTTCCCATGAAAGCTTTGACTCATAATTTATTTAATATTTAATATTTTATATATATATATTTACACACATATATATATATATATATAATAAGTTGTCATAGATTAAATATTTATATATATTTATTATATTGGGGGGCAGGGTCATTGAGATTTTAAACAAAGAAATTAAAACATTTTTAGAGGGTCACTGCAGCAATGAACCCCAGCCCCCTCCCAAGAAGAAAAGGGCCCGGGTGCATTGGACACTCACTTCCTGTCCTGGGAGAAAAGTTATAAAAAATATCCCCAACAGATTTTTTGGGGCTCCTACACCCATGTGGGCAACTAAATGGCAGATGAGATTTAATACGAATAAATGTAAAGTTATGCATCTTGGAAGGAAAAACAGCCATGCAATTTATAATCTTAATGGAGCAAATCTCGGGGTATCAGATATTGAAAGGGATTTGGGAGTGCTTGTGGACAACCACCTAGGTAACAGTGCTCAATGCCAAGCAGCAGCTGCAAAGGCAAATAAAATATTAGCATGTATTAAGAAGGGTACAGAAGCCAGGGAAGCAAATATAATTCTGCCACTATACAAATCTCTAGTAAGCCCTCATTTGGAATATGGAGGACAATTTTGGGCACCACCTATAAAAAAGAGCTAAAGCTAGAAATGTTTAAGAGAAGGGCAACAAAACTATTAAGAAAAAAGAGTGATTATTAGACTTATTTCTCTCAGAGAAAAGGCCGATGAGTGCAATTTTGGGGTTGTGCCTGTGATTCTGGAATGGAATCTGTGATTTTGGGGTATTACCTATGATCTTGGGGTGTCACCCAAGGTTTTGTGATGGCACCCACGGTTTTGGGGTGTACCTGTGATTAGAGGCAGACTTTCCACTGTTGCGGTCACATCTCGCATCTCATACAGGATCTTATCAGCTGGCACCAGATCTCCAGACTGTCCCACAATGCAACACCCAACAGTGCGCAGTATCTCCAGCATCTGTTGGATAAGACCTGTCAGTGATGTAAGTGGGACACATTCAATCTTTGCCCACTCGCACCCAGTCACACAGAGAATTCGTATTCCACTCAATCTATATATCAGTCATCTATATCATACATGTTCACTCAGTATTCAGTTACTATTTCTCTTCTTCAAGATGTTTTCACTCAAACTCTTTAACCATAAACATTAAAGATTGAGTCACACTAACACTCGCTGTAGAGGTCATACCTGCTCAGGACTCTGCTGCGAGCTGAACCCAGGCACCGACTCCAGTTTATCTAGTGTCCCCCCAGTGTGCCCCAGTCCTCGCCCACTTATCATCGGAACCTGAACACGAGAGAGAGAAGGACACAGATGGTCTACAGAGCATACACCGGCCACATGAAGGATACAGATGGTCTACAGAGCATACACCGGCCACATGAAGGATACAGATGGTCTACAGAGCATACACCGGCCACATGAAGGATATAAATGGTCTACAGAGCATACACCGGCCACATGAAGGATACAGATGGTCTACAGAGCATACACCGGCCACATGAAGGATACAGATGGTCTACAGAGCATACACCGGCCACATGAAGGATACAAATGACCTACAGAGCATACACCGGCCACATGAAGTATACAGATGGTCTACAGAGCATACACCGGCCACATGAATGATACAAATGGTCTACAGAGCATACTCCGGCCACATGAAGAATACAGATGGTCTACAGAGCATATACCGGCCACATGAAGGATACAAATGGTCTACAGAGCATACACCGGACACATGAAGGACACAGATGGTCTACAGAGCATAAACCAGCCACATGAAGGATACAGATGGTCTACAGAGCATACACCGGCCACATGAAGGATACAGATGGTCTCCGTTGGACACACAGCATTATTATAATTACTGTATCTCTAGAGGAACCATAAGTGAACATGGGCACAATTTGATCTACAGTTGAAGACAATAAGAGCAGCTGGCACATTGGTACAGATGGAGAGGACGGGCCCTGATCTAGGAGAGCTTACAATCTAAGAGGAAGGATACAAATGATCCACAGATCAGACCCAGGAGACATAGAGGAACACATGAAGGACACACACACACACTACATATATAAATGTGGCTCCTCAGAGCTGTCACATCAGTGTTTAGTACTTGGATCTTCCTTCTTCAGGAGCAGCATTAAATGCAGGGTCGGGGTCTTCCTGCACTGGGGAGATGCACCAGGTTCAGTTCTGGGATGTTGCTTCTGGAGAAGATGAACTATTAGACCCATCTACCTTGGTGTTCGAGGTTCCATGTCTGGTGGTCTCTGTCACTCTCTGCCCCACTCTCCCACTTACATTTATAGACACACCAAACACTTTTCTTCTTTGGAACCACCAGATTTACATAAACTTCACCACAAGACCCAGTTATTGATGAGTGCAATGGGGTAAAAGAAGTTGGTGCGATCCCTCTATGTTACAAGATGCACATGGGAATCCAAGGAAAGAGTTAATAGCTAACGCCATATATTTCTTGTTGGATACACAAGACACCTCTTGCCAGGCTGGCATAAAATAGTGGAGTTAAATATCTTATTTCTGATGTTTCCTGGAGATATGTTATATTTATCCCCTCTATTTCCCACTTATCATCACTTATGCCCACTTGATAAATATACCCCTCTGGTAACGTCTCCCAGTGAGCTCTCATATCTTTCTTTCACCAATCTGATGATGTCATTGGCGATGTTATCTATCAATCACAACACGCTCATAAACCCAATAGTATGAAGTTCTTAGTTACATGACGTTTCATTTGACTCATAACACTGGGACCAGACTGTGATTAGGTGGGGGGAGGAGGCTTTAGAGTGTGTGTTACGACACAGATTTGAGGGGCCATGTGCACCTCCATTCTCTACTTCTATGTCATGACTTTGTGTTCAATATCTCAGCTCCCAGCAAAAAATTCAGATCAGGACATAATTCCTGAAGAGGCCGGCACTATCAGATCCCTTTAGTTAGGATACAACAAGAACACATGCAACTTTACTTGGTGCAAACAGACTACTTGATTGTCTCTTTCTTTTCACAGATATATCAAACATAACAAGACTTCCCCACCTGTAAGAGGGGTCTGAATTCTTCGTGTGATCTCCTCATCCCATCACTAGGCCATAAACCTTCCTCCCATCCCAGATATACCAGAGCTTGGGGTTATCTTTTTAGGGCACTTCCCATTAGACCTTGGGTTAGTGACGCATATCAATTATGTTTGTGTCTAATCGTACGCAAGACGCAAGGAACCTGTCTCTATACCCTTAACCCACTTAGAGAACCTTCTGCATCTTTATGTAACCCTTGTCCATCCTCTGTAGCCATTGTTCTTCTGTACTTACTGCTTTATCAATAAATAATAAAGTTCAGTTCTTCTTATTATTAATGGTGCTACAGGACGCTTGGTGGTGTCTTACCACAAGTTGCATTTACAGGCACTATATAGTTTAATTCTATAAGCTCTTCTCCCATAATCTTTAGCTTTTCTTATAGACATGGTGTCAGGAGTGATCTAAAGTACTGGCGTCATAAAGGGTGGAATGATCTGAAGTACTGCCCCCATAAAGGGTAGATTGATCATGATCTGAAGTATTGCCCCATAAAGGGTTACTGGTCAGAGCTCCCCTTTCCTGGTCACGTGACCCTACATAATACAACACCTTAAGAGGCCTGAGGTCGCCACGGATGGAAGACAAACCTCAGGTCAGGATCTGACTATCTTGCAACAAATTCTCGTCACGAGGAGCAGACGCGTCTGAGGCCAAAAACGACACAAATGATAAACATTATTGTTCTTGAGCCGTTAATATCATTATATTTGTAGGATGGGGGATCCTGGAGGTCATGGGGAGATTCTGGGGATTTAGGTTTTCTTTTAAATACTTCTTTATGTTCTTTAAAATGACCACTGTGGTCAAACGTTTTCTTTCAGGTCCTTTATAAACTAAACTTGGAATCAAGTAAAAAAAATAAAAAAAATAAACACAGCCCTTAATTATTTAACCTTCATTTTCTTGTTTCAGCCGATTCTGTCTGCTAGTTTGTAGACTAATTCCATTCCTTCTTCTGAAATCACTGGTAGTTTTAGCTGACATGATTCCATTGTGGAGATAAAAACTTCCTTATTGATCTAAGTCTCCTCCTACCTTAGGATGTCGATTAACAGAAACTAAAATGGTAGATTCCACTGTCTTATAATTGAGTATAAAAGGTGATAAATTAGTTTTATTTTATTACATTCTAAGAACATTTGTGTAGAATTCTGTGTGTAACCTCTGTACAATAGGATATCACATGTAATGGACCCCAAGCTGCCCCCAATGGATCTGGTGATACCTTACAGCCACAGGCGGCCAGCGCGGGCGCAAGGGGCAGGCTGACTTTGTCCCCTACGCCGCCTGTCGAGTGTTTGTCCACTACCCTCCTCCTCCACTCCTCTGGCCACTGAAGCACACACCCAGAGGTCATCATCTCGCGGGTCAGAGCCATCACCTCCCCAGGGTCCATTCCTCGCAAACAGATCGCCATGAGGAGCGCACCTGCGGGCACATATAAGAATAAAATATAAATATACTTCAAAATCTCAGTAGTTGATGTATATATATATATATATATATATTATATTTAAATCAAAAATATAACAATGTATATCCTGATTGCGTTATCACATGGTATCATCATGGGTGGGAAGGCCGTACTCCCTGGTGTCACCCTGTGGGTGGAGGGACAGGTGCCATGTTTATTTACCCAGCTGGCTGTCCTGGGCTTTGCCTCTCACTGCGGCCTGCACTATGTGTCGGATCTCCTCTGGAGCCAGGGCTTGTCCGTCTCGTTTCTTGGCCAGGATGTCAGCGATACGGAAGTGTGGAGCATCTAGGAGGGGCAGAGAGGACATAACCACCCTGAGTCCACAAAAGGGCAACATCAACTCAGAAACCAGACAACATTTAATGGCAGAGGGCGGGGGGGGGAGGGCAGGAATGGAGTGTAAATGAAAGTGGCAAGGAGTGAAGACTATATGAGAGAGAATGGAAGGATTATACCTGGAGGGTGAGGAGTGATCGTGAAGATCTGTGTAACATCTAGTAAAGAAGGTCCAACAATAAATGTGTCACAGGCAGAACTGGTTGGGTTTTGACACAAGGTTGGCTATTATCTGATGTGTATAATGTAGTCATGAAGATCCCCGACCCCACCAACATACCATGAGATCCAGTGCCTTGAGCCAACGCCATCTGAAAAATACAGACAAGAGGATGAGACCCAGGTTACTGTAATTGGGACATTTCAAAACCCATGTGACAGTCCCCCATCTCCACAGGGTGGCCCTTCTCCATGTTTGTCTATTTGATAGTTGTGTTGTTATTGCCCATCTCTGTCTTGTGATTTTGTGCAGATTACATCAATGTTACCCAAAGGAAAAGATTCACCAGATGCCCCAACGCTCAAAGATGCTAAAGAAAATCTATATACAAATATACAAGTGTATATAATTCCAGGGTACAGTGGAACCATTTTATTCGTTGACATTCTAACCTGTCTTAAATATATAGATTTATCTATTTATAGCAAAACCTTAAACATGCACATTTATGAAGTACGGTATAGTAAACTTAACCAAATCCAATCAATTCCCAGTCACTTCAGTTATTGTTATTGGGAAGTGCCCCAAATGTGAAATGGAGATATGTTCTTGAACCGTTCTACTGAGTTAGTATTACTGTATTTTGTAGAAAATATATACAGGAAGGTTCTAAACAACAGTGATGACTTCCATTGTTTCTCCAAGCAGCTGGAGCCAGACATTTTGGAGAGTGAAGTGAGATGGGCCTTAGGATGTTCTGCTAATACGGAAATAAGGCTGCAGGAGTTGATGGAATCCCAATTGAACTATTCAGAATTCTACAGGATGATGCTGTGAAAGTGTTACTTGTCTTATGCCAACAGATTTAGACAAATCAACAGTGGCCAATACATTGGAAAAGGTCAGTCTACATCCCAATCCCAAAAAAGACAGTGCCAAAGAGAGCTCCAATTATCGAACAATTACACTCATCTCACATGCCTGCAAGATAATGCTTAATATTCTACAAGCTTGACTCCACTAATATATAGATCGGGAACTACCAGATGTGCAAGCCAGGTTCTGCAGAGAAAGAGGCACAAGAGATCAAATGCCAATGTCCGATAATAGAGAAAGCAGAGAGTCCCAGAAAAGCATTTACTTCTGTCTGCTTCATAGACTATACTAAAGCCTCTGACTGTGTGGATCACAACAAAATGTAGCAAGTTCTTAAGGAGATGGGAGTACCAGATCATCTCATCTGCCTCCTGAGGAATCTTTATGTGGTCCAAGAAGCCACGGTCAGAACCGAACATGGATTGCATATTGTCACCTTACTTATTACCTTATACACAAAGTACATCATGCGTAAGGCTGGACTTAAGGAATCCAAAGATAGATTCAATATTGCAGGAAGAAATACCAACAACCTCAGATACGCAGATGATACTACTCTGATGGCTGAAAGTGAAAAGGAGCTAAAGGACCTATTGATGAGGGTAAAAAAAGAGAGTGCAAAAGCTGGCCTGGTGCTCAGTGTTAAGAAGATGAAGATCATGGCAAACGGCAGATAAATGGAGAAGACTTTGAGGCAGTGACAGATTTTATTTTCTGGGATCCAAGGTCTCTTCAGATGGTGACTGTGGCCATGAAATTAAAAGACGTTTGGGAAGGAAAGTCTGGACAAGCTAGTAAAAAGAGAAGATATTACATTATCAACATAGGTCAGCGTCAGTGGGGCAGATAGGCCTAGCGTGCCGCGGTCCATAAGGTCACGGAGAGTCTGACACGACAGAACAACTAAATAACAACAACATTTGAATCTGTGTCTGCACGGGGTATATTTTTATGCACAAATAAGCTGGATAATAAGTAAACAAACAATAAGACAGTGGAAGAAGAAGCCTGTGGCCGTGGGAAGATCTGTAATTCATCTATGAAGGTTTCTCGGCTGGTCATCACCTATCTTTGTAGCACTTTTTATATTGCTAAATGAAACAGTTAATTATGCATTTCTCTAATTCAGCAGATTTTACTGTGAGACAATAACATTTCTAAAACCATAACAATATGTTCTGTGTGAATCGAGGGAAGGCCGAAAAACAAGGTAAAACTGGTTATTAAGTGTAGAAATAAGGTGATCTGCTCATTGATATAAGATAGCATACATGTTCGGCGCATGCTAGGTACGTGTTTGATTGTTAATTGGCTAACAAATGTAAATAATCTTTTTATTGGCTTAGGAATGTTATAAAAAGACATGGAGCCACATTCAATTTCAAGCCGCAACTCGATCGCTGTAGGCGGTTTGTCTGCGGGTGTGTTGTGGGCTCCAGTTGGTCTCCGATTGCGCAATGGCGCGAGTTAGGGGCCGAAGCCTCAAGCCCGTAAATCCCTCCTGCGTTCGCAAACTGTTAAGGGGCTGGCCGAGATGGGATAGGCCGTTACGAACCAATCACGGTATAACGTAGTGCGATACAGGCCTCTCAGCCAATAGGAATCGGCCTAGCCGCAGATGATTGACAGAGGGAGATAATATATTTGCGTTTCACCCGCCATGCGTTGATTGTATTTTCTTTTGAAGTAGCGCGCAGGTCCCGAAGTTGGTGGTTTTTGAGAGTGAGAGAGAGAGCAGGCGTTATTTCAAAAAAAGTAATTTGCGGTTTTATTAATTTATATTCTACTATTTAATATTTTACACCTAATCCTTAATTACACATATTTACAGAACACACATAGAGACACATAGAGCTCGAGCACTACATACACACACCCCAATCCCATCTCTCACACCCCATCGCCCAACAGTTTTTAATCACACATAATACACACATTTCTTTTTTCCTTAATATATTTACAGTTACACTTATTTGTATTTAGCTTTCTATTATTTTTGGGATTGAGATGGAGGGAGGAGTGGAGAGGTGGGGGGAGGATTAGAGGAGAGGCGAGGAGGAAAGAGAGGAGAGAGAGGTGGACATGGGGAGGAGGAGAGGAGTGATGGGGAGGAGGAGGAGGAGGCGGAGAGGAGAGGTGGAGAGGGGAAGAGGAGTAGTGGGAGGTGGAGTGGTGGGGAGGAGGAGAGGAGGGGAGTGGTGGAGAGGGGGAGGAGGTGGAGGAGGAGCAGGAGGAGGAGGGGAGTGTAGAGGAGGAGGTGTGTGATGGCAGGGTGGCCCTAGCACCAGACACAGAAGGTGTTGGATTGAGTGGTGCATCCAACTGTGGTGGCTGTGTAGCAGCTATCGTTGATGGTAAGGGGTGAGATGAGGAGGCTGTAGGCTCTGGCTGTGGTAGCAGCTGTTGTTGGGGTGAGATGAGGAGACTACGGTGGTGGTGGACCCTGTGGAACCGAAGGCTGAGGTGTCGGCACGTGGACTTCAGCCAAATGCACCAGCCGCGACAAGTGATGTGTCTGGGCCATTAGCTCGTACCTCTCCATCCGAAGATGATGCCTCCTCACCTCACCATATATTGCTTGGATGCTTTCCGCCTGCCCAGTAGTAATTTCATTCTGATTCGTCAGTGGAGCTGTCAGCTGTTGGACTGCTCCGATCTTGTGCTCATCAGCCAAGTTAATGTGCTGATATATGTCACTAAAAGTGTCTGGTGCGGGGACGTGAGTTATGTCTCTGGACGATGTTGGACTTTGGATGTGCTGTGGTGAGGCCAGAGGTGTTGCCTGTTGTGATGGTGTACCCCATAGGGATAGGGATGGTGTTGCCAGTAGGGAATCTGTTGACAATGGAGATGGTGCTGCTGCTGCCAGTGGAGATGGTGCGTTGCCAATTGAACTGGTGCTGTTGCCAATGGAGATGGTACTGGCATTGGAAATGGTGTTGTTGCCAATGGAGATGGTACTGGCAATGGAAATGGTGTTGTTGCCAATTGAGATGGTACTGGCAATGGAGATGCTGTTGCCCATGGTGTTGGCCCGGTCTGTTGGGGCAACAATGGCTGCAACATCAACAGCTGCGACAACAGCTGGGGCAACAAAGGCTGCAACATTTGCTGGGGCAACAATGTCATCAACATCTGCAGGGACAACAATGGCTGTGACAATGGCTGTGACAACTGCTGGGCCAACTGCTGTGCCAACCACTGCTGGCAAAACTACTGCTGTGGCGACATCTGTTGTGGCCCGGTCAGGAATGGGAGAGGATAGGGGTCTGGCACACGTATTGCCTGAATGTCACCAGGTGGCAGTAGTGGGCCTGTTGAGAGGGGTCCACATGAGCTTGACATCACTGCAGGTGGTTGGAGGCTCATTGAACCTCATTTGAACCTCATTTGAAAGTGCTGGAAATGTGCCCGTGAAGCGTGGGAGGGCCCAGGGGGTGATTGCCACAATGGTCCTGCTGATGGTCCAGCCTCCTGTGATGGGCCTGGGCCCTCTAATTCCTCCACCACCATCTGCATTGGTGATAAGTGGTGGCTCAGGTGGAGTCACTGCCTGTGTCTCTGTGGGCGGGGTACGTCTCCTGGGTACTGAAATTAGAGGACAATAGTATTTGAGTATTGATTCTCTGAACAATTGTTTGCTGTGTGTTTCCATATCCCTGACATCATGGTCACTTGTAATTGGCTGTGGTGATAGTTTCCCGCAGATAAACATTGACCTGTATCATGAGCATTGTGGATCATGGATCATATCAATATATGTACTGCTGGTGCTTCTGCACTTCATTAGGACATGTGCTCATCTGAATCTGCTGTGCAGTGCGTGAGACTGACCAATCTGTGACTAATGCTCAACAATGGGTGTTAACATGCTTATGAGACATGGTCCAGGTTAGGCCAGTACATGACACGCGCATGCAGTCCCTCAGAGTCTGTATCCGCATATGCTGCAGTGTGCACTAACACAAACTGCGTTGGCAACTGCTATTCAGAATCCGTTTAACTGCAGGTATTGGGCAGACATTTAATTGATAACAGTTATGATGATAATATTATATATTCTAATATTTACATGGTTATTGCTGGCCCATATATCTGTACTCAGAACCAGAAATCTTACAGTGCTATTGTATGTCAGTTATCTATGTTTGTGGGGTTCATGTGTGTGCATGTGAGATGTGTGTATGATACTCACTTTGTAGGGTTTCCTGAAAGCCAGTGTCCAGCCGTCCTGGAAGACCCACTACTGTGGCTGGCTCCATAGATTCCTTGATAGGCCGTACCCATCCACTGTAGGTGATGTTGAGTGGTGGGCCACCACCAGTCCCACGGGCTGCTCTGGCCTCCACTGCCATTTCTTCTTCACCTTCATCCGGCAGTCATCCTATCGGTGTATAACCGACTGGACATCACGGTTTGCAACAGCTGCAGTCACCTCATTCCAGACATGTGTCTTATCACCAGGCCTCACACCCCTACCAACATGGATGATGCTACGGCGGGCATGGACTTCTTTGATCTTGCCCTGCTAACTGTGCCTGGGGTTCCTGGCCTCCATGCTCTCTTCCTGGGGCCGGTCCCTCATCCCAACTCCCCCCCCCCCCTCCCCCAGGGATCAGGCCTCTGACCCTCTGCTCCTACACCTTGTGTGCCTACATCTGGGGGCACATTCCTCCACCCTCCTGCACCTCCATGACCTGCTACCTCCTCTTCCTCTCTCCATACCTCCCTCTCTCCTCCTCTCCTCACTCTCTTTCTCTAACACTCTATATCTATCTCTCTAACACTCTCTATGTCTCTCTATCTCTGGCACTCTACCTTGCTCTCTCTAACACTCTCTATTTTTCTCTCTGGCACTCTCACTTGCTCTCTCCAACACTCTCTATCTTTCTCTCTAACACTCTCTATCTCTGTTTCTGGCACTCTCACTCGCTCTCTCTAACACTCTCTATCTCTCTTTCTGGCACTCTCACTCGCTCTCTATAACACTCTCTATTTCTCTCTGGCACTCTCACTAGCTCTCTCTAACACTCTCTATTTCTCTCTCTGGCACTCTCACTCGCTCTCTCTAACACTCTCTATTTCTCTCTCTGGCACTATCACTCACTCTCTCTAACACTCTCTATCTCTAACACTTTCTATCGCTATCTCTCTAACACACTCTATCTGTCTCTCTAGCACTCTCACTCGATCTCTCTAACGCTCTCTATCAATCTCTGGCACTCTCACTTTCTCTCTCTAACACTCTCTATCTCTCTCTCTCTAACACCCTCTATTTTTCTCTCTGGCACTCTCACTCGTTCTCTCTAACAATCTCTATACGATACGCGGAGGAAATAGAGACACCGAGATAACAGGATAACAGAGAGAGCCACATAGACATGAAATTATTAAGATACGCGGAGGAAATTGGGGAACAGTGATCACAACACAGTCTCATTTGAGATTGAATACAAAAAACAGAGTTGTAAGGGGCCAACAAAAACTCTAAATTTTAAAAGGGCTAACTTTAATGGGCTACGGGCAGCAATACAACATATAGACTGTGACAAAGTACTTACAGGGAAGAATACTGAAAATAAATGGACAACATTCAAATGTTTACTAAATAAACATACTCATCGGCATGTACCATGTGGAAATAAAATGAATAGGAGTAAATCACATCCCATGTGGCTTAACAATGACTTAAAGATCATGATGAGGAAAAAGAAGTATGCATTTAAATTATACAAGAAGGAGGGAACAGAGGCATCTTTATGTGACTATAAGGAAATCAACAAGGCTTGCAAAAGGGCTATTAGACTGGCTAAAATAGAAAATGAGAAGTCAGTTGCAATGGAAAGTAAGACTAACCCTAAAATATTTTATAAATATATTAATGGGAAGAAGGCCAGGAAGGAATCGATAGGACCATTACAATGTGACACAGGCCATCTGATAATTAGTGACCAGGAAAAGGCAGATGAGCTAAATAGGTTCTTTTCTTCGGTTTACACAAGGGAGGTACCAGTGGTTGGGACACTGCAACATAATGGGGCTACACTACCTTCACTAAATAATTGGTTAACGCAGGAAGAAATACAAAAGAGGTTGGAGAAAATAAATGTTAATAAAGCCCCAGGTCCTGATGGAATACATCCAAGGGTACTGAGGGAGCTGGGTTCTGTAATAGCCAAACCATTATATCTAATCTTTAAAGACTCGCTCACTACAGGGTCTCTACCAGATGACTGGAGAAAAGCAGAGGTGATACCTATATTTAAGAAGGGATCTAGAGCAAATCCGGGGAATTATAGACCAGTGAGCCTCACTTCTGTAGTTGGGAAGCTTTTAGAAGGGTTAATAAGGGACAGAATACAAGAATATGTCTATTTGAACAGGATCATAGGTAGCAGTCAACATGGATTTATGAAGGAAAGGTCGTGTCAGACCAATCTAATTAGTTTTTATGAGGAGGTTAGTAGGAACTTGGATCAGGGCAACTCAGTGGATGTAGTCTTTTTAGATTTTTCAAAGGCATTTGATACAGTGCCACATGGAAGACTAGTGAGCAAACTAAGGGATACAGGAATTGCAGTAAATATCTGCTCATGGATCGAGAGCTGGCTAAAAGACAGGAAGCAAAGGGTTGTTGTAAATGGAACATACTCCGATTGGTCTAATGTGATAAGTGGGGTTCCTCAGGGCTCAGTATTGGGTCCTCTCCTTTTTAACATATTTATTAATGACATTGAAGTAGGACTCGAATGTAGTGTCTCCATTTTTGCTGATGACACTAAGTTGTGCAAGGTAATAAAATCAGATAATGATGTACTTTCCCTACAAAAGGATTTGCATAAATTAGAGAAATGGGCGGCTAAATGGCAGATGAGATTTAATACAAATAAATGTAAGGTTATGCATTTGGGAAGGAAAAATAGCCATGCAATTTATAATCTTAATGGAGCAAATCTAGGGGTATCAGATATTGAAAGGGATTTGGGAGTACTAGTGGACAACCACCTAGGTAACAGCGCTCAAAGCCAAGCAGCGGCTGCAAAGGCAAATAAAATATTAGCATGTATTAGGAAGGGTATAGAAGCCAGGGAAGAAGATATAATTCTGCCACTATACAAATCTCTAGTACGCCCTCATTTGGAATATGGAGGACAATTTTGGGCACCACTTCATAAAAAGGACATTTTAGAGCTGGAAAAGGTACAGAGGAGGGCAACAAAACTAATAAGGGGAATGGAGGGGCTAAGTTATGAAGAAAGACTAGCAAAATTAAACTTATTTTCGCTAGAAAAAAGGCGTCTAAGAGGAGATATGATTACGTTATTTAAATACATCCAGGGTCCATATAAGGCTTTGTCAAGTGAGCTTTTTGTAGCAAGAGATTTTCAACTGACAAGAGGACATCCTTTGAGGTTAGAGGAAAAAAGATTTCACCTTAAACAAAGAAAAGGGTTCTTCACAGTTAGGGTGGTTAAACTGTGGAATTCTCTACCAAAGGAGGTGGTGACAGCGAATTCGATAGACAACTTCAAAAAGGGGTTAGATATATTTCTGAATAAAGAGGGCATTCAAGGCTATCCTAGATAACTAGCGAAGGAATATTGATCCAGGGAGAAATTTGATCGCCAGTTTCTGGGGTCAGGAAGGAATTTTGCTTTTTTTCCCCCTTATGAGACAATTGGCAAAGTTTCAATGGGGTTTTTTTTATGTTTGCCTTCCTCTGGATCAATTAACAATAATTAACAATTAACAATAATAATAAATAGTCCAAATTAAAAAGATCAATAGAGATCTAAAAAGGTTGAACTTGATGGACTAACTCTTTATTCATTCTCCAATACTATACTATTAATAATTATTTAATCAATAATTTAATTAATAACTAATCCGCATATTGCAGATCAGAGGAGATCTTAACAGGTTGAACTTGATGGACTGAAAGTCTTTTTTCAACCTTAATTACTATGTAACTATGTAACTATGTAACTATGAAATAGAGACACCGAGATAACAGGATAACAGAGAGAGACGATGAGACATGAAATGATTAGGATACACAGAGGAAATAGAGACACCAAGATAACAGGATAACAGATAGAGACGATTAGACATGAAATGATTAGGATACACAGAGGAAATAGAGACACCAAGATAACAGGATAACAAAGAGAGACGATTAGACATGAAATTATTAGGATACGCAGAGGAAATAGAGACACGAAGATAACAGGATAACAGAGAGAGCCGGAAATAAGGCTGCAGGAGTTGATGGAATCCCAATTGAACTATTCAAAATTCTACAGGATGATGCTGTGAAAGTGTTACTTGTCTTATGCCAACAGATTTAGACAAATCAACAGTGGCCAATACATTGGAAAAGGTCAGTCTACATCCCAATCCCAAAAAAGACAGTGCCAAAGAGAGCTCCAATTATCGAACAATTACACTCATCTCACATGCCTGCAAGATAATGCTTAATATTCTACAAGCTTGACTAATATATAGATCGGGAACTACCAGATGTGCAAGCCAGGTTCTGCAGAGAAAGAGGCACAAGAGATCAAATGCCAATGTCCGATAATAGAGAAAGCAGAGAGTCCCAGAAAAGCATTTACTTCTGTCTGCTTCATAGACTATACTAAAGCCTCTGACTGTGTGGATCACAACAAAATGTAGCAAGTTCTTAAGGAGATGGGAGTACCAGATCATCTCATCTGCCTCCTGAGGAATCTTTATGTGGTCCAAGAAGCCACGGTCAGAACCGAACATGGATTGCATATTGTCACCTTACTTATTACCTTATACACAAAGTACATCATGCGTAAGGCTGGACTTAAGGAATCCAAAGATAGATTCAATATTGCAGGAAGAAATACCAACAACCTCAGATACGCAGATGATACTACTCTGATGGCTGAAAGTGAAAAGGAGCTAAAGGACCTATTGATGAGGGTAAAAAAAGAGAGTGCAAAAGCTGGCCTGGTGCTCAGTGTTAAGAAGATGAAGATCATGGCAAACGGCAGATAGATGGAGAAGACTTTGAGGCAGTGACAGATTTTATTTTCTGGGATCCAAGGTCTCTTCAGATGGTGACTGTGGCCATGAAATTAAAAGACGTTTGGGAAGGAAAGTCTGGACAAGCTAGTAAAAAGAGAAGATATTACATTATCAACATAGGTCAGCGTCAGTGGGGCAGATAGGCCTAGCGTGCCGCGGTCCATTAGGTCACGGAGAGTCTGACACGACAGAACAACTAAATAACAACAACATTTGAATCTGTGTCTGCACAGGGTATATTTTTATGCACAAATAAGCTGGATAATAAGTAAACAAACAATAAGACACTGGAAGAAGAAGCCTGTGGCCGTGGGAAGATCTGTAATTCATCTATGAAGGTTTCTCGGCTGGTCATCACCTATCTTTGTAGCACTTTTTATATTGCTAAATGAAACAGTTAATTATGCATTTCTCTAATTCAGCAGATTTTACTGTGAGACAATAACATTTCTAAAACCATAACAATATGTTCTGTGTGAATCGAGGGAAGGCCGAAAAACAAGGTAAAACTGGTTATTAAGTGTAGAAATAAGGTGATCTGCTCATTGATATAAGATAGCATACATGTTCGGCGCATGCTAGGTACGTGTTTGATTGTTAATTGGCTAACAAATGTAAATAATCTTTTTATTGGCTTAGGAATGTTATAAAAAGACATGGAGCCACATTCAATTTCAAGCCGCAACTCGATCGCTGTAGGCGGTTTGTCTGCGGGTGTGTTGTGGGCTCCAGTTGGTCTCCGATTGCGCAATGGCGCGAGTTAGGGGCCGAAGCCCTCAAGCCCGTAAATCCCTCCTGCGTTCGCAAAACTGTTAAGGGGCTGGCCGAGATGGGATAGGCCGTTACGAACCAATCACGGTATAACGTAGTGCGATACAGGCCTCTCAGCCAATAGGAATCGGCCTAGCCGCAGATGATTGACAGAGGGAGATAATATATTTGCGTTTCACCCGCCATGCGTTGATTGTATTTTCTTTTGAAGTAGCGCGCAGGTCCCGAAGTTGGTGGTTTTGAGAGTGAGAGAGAGAGCAGGCGTTATTTCAAAAAAAGTAATTTGCGGTTTTATTAATTTATATTCTACTATTTAATATTTTACACCTAATCCTTAATTACACATATTTACAGAACACACATAGAGACACATAGAGCTCGGGCACTCCATACACACACCCCAATCCCATCTCTCACACCCCATCGCCCAACAGTTTTTAATTACACATAATACACACATTTCTTTTTTCCTTAATATATTTACAGTTACACTTATTTGTATTTAGCTTTCTATTATTTTTGGGATTGAGATGGAGGGAGGAGTGGAGAGGTGGGGGGAGGATTAGAGGAGAGGCGAGGAGGAAAGAGAGGAGAGAGAGGTGGCCATGGGGAGGAGGAGAGGAGTGATGGGGAGGAGGAGGAGGAGGCGGAGAGGAGAGGTGGAGAGGGGAAGAGGAGTAGTGGGAGGTGGAGTGATGGGGAGGAGGAGAGGAGGGGAGTGGTGGAGAGGGGGAGGAGGTGGAGGAGGAGCAGGAGGAGGAGGGGAGTGTAGAGGAGGAGGTGTGTGATGGCAGGGTGGCCCTAGCACCAGACACAGAAGGTGTTGGATTGAGTGGTGCATCCAACTGTGGTGGCTGTGTAGCAGCTATCGTTGATGGTAAGGGGTGAGATGAGGAGGCTGTAGGCTCTGACTGTGGTAGCAGCTGTTGTTGGGGTGAGATGAGGAAACTACGGTGGTGGTGGACCCTGTGGAACCGAAGGCTGAGGTGTCGGCACGTGGGCTTCAGCCAAATGCACCAGCCGCGACAAGTGATGTGTCTGGGCCATTAGCTCGTACCTCTCCATCCGAAGATGATGCCTCCTCACCTCACCATATATTGCTTGGATGCTTTCCGCCTGCCCAGTAGTAATTTCATTCTGATTCGTCAGTGGAGCTGTCAGCTGTTGGTCTGCTCCGATCTTGTGCTCATCAGCCAAGTTAATGTGCTGATATATGTCACTAAAAGTGTCTGGTGCGGGGACGTGAGTTATGTCTCTGGACGATGTTGGACTTTGGATGTGCTGTGGTGAGGCCAGAGGTGTTGCCTGTTGTGATGGTGTACCCCATAGGGATAGGGATGGTGTTGCCAGTAGGGAATCTGTTGACAATGGAGATGGTGCTGCTGCTGCCAGTGGAGATGGTGCGTTGCCAATTGAACTGGTGCTGTTGCCAATGGAGATGGTACTGGCATTGGAAATGGTGTTGTTGCCAATGGAGATGGTACTGGCAATGGAAATGGTGTTGTTGCCAATTGAGATGGTACTGGCAATGGAGATGCTGTTGCCCATGGTGTTGGCCCGGTCTGTTGGGGCAACAATGGCTGCAACATCAACAGCTGCGACAACAGCTGGGGCAACAAAGGCTGCAACATTTGCTGGGGCAACAATGTCATCAACATCTGCAGGGACAACAATGGCTGTGACAATGGCTGTGACAACTGCTGGGCCAACTGCTGTGCCAACCACTGCTGGCAAAACTACTGCTGTGGCGACATCTGTTGTGGCCCGGTCAGGAATGGGAGAGGATTGGGGTCTGGCACACGTATTGCCTGAATGTCACCAGGTGGCAGTAGTGGGCCTGTTGAGAGGGGTCCACATGAGCTTGACATCACTGCAGGTGGTTGGAGGCTCATTGAACCTCATTTGAACCTCATTTGAAAGTGCTGGAAATGTGCCCGTGAAGCGTGGGAGGGCCCAGGGGGTGATTGCCACAATGGTCCTGCTGATGGTCCAGCCTCCTGTGATGGGCCTGGGCCCTCTAATTCCTCCACCACCATCTGCATTGGTGATAAGTGGTGGCTCAGGTGGAGTCACTGCCTGTGTCTCTGTGGGCGGGGTACGTCTCCTGGGTACTGAAATTAGAGGACAATAGTATTTGAGTATTGATTCTCTGAACAATTGTTTGCTGTGTGTTTCCATATCCCTGGCATCATGGTCACTTGTAATTGGCTGTGGTGATAGTTTCCCGCAGATAAACATTGACCTGTATCATGAGCATTGTGGATCATGGATCATATCAATATATGTACTGCTGGTGCGGTGTGCCTTCTGCACTTCATTAGGACATGTGCTCATCTGAATCTGCTGTGCAGTGCGTGAGACTGACCAATCTGTGACTAATGCTCAACAATGGGTGTTAACATGCTTATGAGACATGGTCCAGGTTAGGCCAGTACATGACACGCGCATGCAGTCCCTCAGAGTCTGTATCCGCATATGCTGCAGTGTGCACTAACACAAACTGGGTTGGCAACTGCTATTCAGAATCCGTTTAACTGCAGGTATTGGGCAGACATTTAATTGATAACAGTTATGATGATAATATTATATATTCTAATATTTACATGGTTATTGCTGGCCCATATATCTGTACTCAGAACCAGAAATCTTACAGTGCTATTGTATGTCAGTTATCTATGTTTGTGGGGTTCATGTGTGTGCATGTGAGATGTGTGTATGATACTCACTTTGTAGGGTTTCCTGAAAGCCAGTGTCCAGCCGTCCTGGAAGACCCACTACTGTGGCTGGCTCCATAGATTCCTTGATAGGCCGTACCCATCCGCTGTAGGTGATGTTGAGTGGTGGGCCCCCACCAGTCCCACGGGCTGCTCTGGCCTCCACTGCCATTTCTTCTTCACCTTCATCCGGCAGTCATCCTATCGGTGTATAACCGACTGGACATCACGGTTTGCAACAGCTGCAGTCACCTCATTCCAGACATGTGTCTTATCACCAGGCCTCACACCCCTACCAACATGGATGATGCTACGGCGGGCATGGACTTCTTTGATCTTGCCCTGCTAACTGTGCCTGGGGTTCCTGGCCTCCATGCTCTCTTCCTGGGGCCGGTCCCTCATCCCAACTCCCCCCCCCCTCCCCCAGGGATCAGGGCCTCTGACCCTCTGCTCCTACACCTTGTGTGCCTACATCTGGGGGCACATTCCTCCACCCTCCTGCACCTCCATGACCTGCTACCATCCTCTTCCTCTCTCCATACCTCCCTCTCTCCTCCTCTCCTCACTCTCTTTCTCTAACACTCTATATCTATCTCTCTAACACTCTCTATGTCTCTCTATCTCTGGCACTCTACCTTGCTCTCTCTAACACTCTCTATTTTTCTCTCTGGCACTCTCACTTGCTCTCTCCAACACTCTCTATCTTTCTCTCTAACAATCTCTATCTCTGTTTCTGGCACTCTCACTCGCTCTCTTTAACACTCTCTATCTCTCTTTCTGGCACTCTCACTCGCTCTCTATAACACTCTCTATTTCTCTCTGGCACTCTCACTAGCTCTCTCTAACACTCTCTATTTCTCTCTCTGGCACTCTCACTCGCTCTCTCTAACACTCTCTATTTCTCTCTCTGGCACTATCACTCACTCTCTCTAACACTCTCTATCTCTATCTAACACTTTCTATCGCTATCTCTCTAACACACTCTATCTGTCTCTCTAGCACTCTCACTCGATCTCTCTAACGCTCTCTATCAATCTCTGGCACTCTCACTTTCTCTCTCTAACACTCTCTATCTCTCTCTCTCTAACACCCTCTATTTTTCTCTCTGGCACTCTCACTCGTTCTCTCTAACAATCTCTATACGATACGCGGAGGAAATAGAGACACCGAGATAACAGGATAACAGATAGAGACGATTAGACATGAAATGATTAGGATACACAGAGGAAATAGAGACACAGAGATAACAGAATAACAGATAGAGACACATAGACCTGAAATGATTAGGATACGCGGAGGAAATAGAGACACTGAGATAACAGGATAACAGGTAGAGACGATTAGACATGAAATGATTAGGATACACAGAGGAAATAGAGACACAGAGATAACAGAATAACAGATAGAGACACATAGACCTGAAATGATTAGGATACGCGGAGGAAATAGAGACACCGAGATAACAGGATAACAGATAGAGACGATTAGACAAGAAATGATTAGGACACGCGAAGGAAATAGAGACAACGAGATAACAGGATAACAGATAGAGACGATTAGACATGAAATGATTAGGATACACAGAGGAAATAGAGACACTGAGATAACAGGATAACAGATAGAGACGATTAGACATAAAATGATTAGGATACACAGAGGAAATAGAGACACCGAGATAACAGGATAACAGATAGAGAAGATTAGACATGAAATGATTAGGATATGGGGAGGAAATAGAGACACTGAGATAACAGGATAACAGAGAGAGACGATTAGACGATTAGACATGAAATGATTAGGATACACGGAGAAATAGAGATACCGAGATAACAGGATAACAGATAGAGACACATAGACCTGAAATGATTAGGATACGTGGAGGAAATAGAGACACCGAGATAACAGGATAACAGATAGAGACGATTAGACAAGAAATGATTAGGACACGCGGAGGAAATAGAGACACCGAGATAACAGGATAACAGAGAGAGACGATTAGACGATTAGACATGAAATGATTAGGATACACGGAGGAAATAGAGATACTGAGATAACAGGATAACAGATAGAGACACATAGACCTGAAATGATTAGGATACGCGGAGGAAATAGAGACACCGAGATAACAGGATAACAGATAGAGACGATTAGACATGAAATGATTAGGATACACAGAGGAAATAGAGAAACTGAGATAACAGGATATCAGATAGAGACGATTAGACATGAAATGATTAGGACACGCGGAGGAAATAGAGACACCGAGATAACAGGATAACAGCTAGAGACGATTAGACATGAAATGATTAGGATACGCGGAGGAAATAGAGACACTGAGATAACAGGATAACAGATAGAGACGGTTAGACATGAAATGATTAGGATACGCGGAGGAAATAGAGACACCGAGATAACAGGATAATAGATAGAGACGATTAGACATGAAATGATTAGGATACACAGAGGAAATAGAGACACTGAGATAACAGGATAACAGAGAGAGACGATTAGAAATGAAATGATTAGGATACGCGGAGGAAATAGAGACACTGAGATAACAGGATAACAGATAGAGACGGTTAGACATGAAATGATTAGGACACGCGGAGGAAATAGAGACACCGAGATAACAGGATAACAGCTAGAGACGATTAGACATGAAATGATTAGGATACGCGGAGGAAATAGAGACACTGAGATAACAGGATATCAGATAGAGACGATTAGACATGAAATAATTAGGATATACAGAGGAAATAGAGACACCGAGATAACAGGATAACAGAGAGAGACGATTAGACATGAAATGATTAGGATACACAGAGGAAATAGAGACACTGAGATAACAGGATATCAGATAGAGACGATTAGACATGAAATAATTAGGATATACAGAGGAAATAGAGACACCGAGATAACAGGATAACAGATAGAGACGGTTAGACATGAAATGATTAGGATACGCGGAGGAAATAGAGACACCGAGATAACAGGATATCAGATAGAGACGATTAGAAATGAAATGATTAGCATACGCGGAGGAAATAGAGACACTGAGATAACAGGATATCAGATAGAGACGATTAGACATGAAATGATTAGGACACGCGGAGGAAATAGAGACATCGAGATAACAGGATAACATATAGAGACGGTTAGACATGAAATGATTAGGATACGGGGAGGAAATAGAGACACTGAGATAACGGGATAACAGATAGAGACGATTGGACATGAAATGATTAGGATACGCGGAGGAAATAGAGACACCGAGATAACAGGATATCAGATAGAGACGGTTAGACATGAAAAGATTAGGATACGCAGAGGAAATAGAGACACCGAGATAACAGGATAACAGATAGAGACGGTTAGACATGTAATGATTAGGATACGTGGAATAAATAGAGACACCGAGATAACAGGATAACAGATAGAGACGCATTGACATGAAATGAATTTGATACACAGAGGAAATAGAGACACCGAGATAACACGATAACAGATAGAGACACATAGACATGAACTGATTAGGATATGGGGAGGAAATAGAGACACCAAGATAACAGGATATCAGATAGAGACGATTAGACATGAAATGATTAGGATATGGGGAGGAAATAGAGACACCGAGACAACAGGATAACAGAGAGAGACGATTAGTCATGAAATGATTAGGATACACAGAGGAAATAGAGACACCGAGATAACAGGATAACAGATAGAGACGATTAGACATGAAATGATTAGGATACGTGGAATAAATAGAGACACCGAGATAACAGGATAACAGATAGAGACGCATTGACATGAAATGATTAGGATACACAGAGGAAATAGAGACACCGAGATAACACGATAACAGATAGAGACACATAGACATGAAATGATTAGGATATGGGGAGGAAATAGAGACACCGAGATAACAGGATAACATATAGAGACGGTTAGACATGAAATGATTAGGATACGGGGAGGAAATAGAGACACTGAGATAACGGGATAACAGGTAGAGACGATTGGACATGAAATTATTAGGATACGCGGAGGAAATAGAGACACCGAGATAACAGGATATCAGATAGAGACGGTTAGACATGAAAAGATTAGGATACGCAGAGGAAATAGAGACACCGAGATAACAGGATAACAGATAGAGACGGTTAGACATGTAATGATTAGGATACGTGGAATAAATAGAGACACCGAGATAACAGGATAACAGATAGAGACGCATTGACATGAAATGATTAGGATACACAGAGGAAATAGAGACACTGAGATAACACGATAACAGATAGAGACACATAGACATGAAATGATTAGGATATGGGGAGGAAATAGAGACACCGAGATAACAGGATATCAGATAGAGACGATTAGACATGAAATGATTAGGATATGGGGAGGAAATAGAGACACCGAGATAACAGGATAACAGAGAGAGACGATTAGTCATGAAATGATTAGGATACACAGAGGAAATAGAGACACCGAGATAACAGGATAACAGATAGAGACGGTTAGACATGAAATGATTAGCATACGCAGAGGAAATAGAGACACTGAGATAACAGGATAACAGATAGAGACGATTAGACATGAAATGATTAGGATATGCGGAGGAAATAGAGACACCGAGATAACAGGATAACAGATAGAGACGATTAGACATGAAATGATTAGGATACGCGGAGGAAATAGAGACACCGAGATAACAGGATATCAGATAGAGACGGTTAGACATGAAAAGATTAGGATACGCGGAGGAAATAGAGACACCGAGATAACAGGATAACAGATAGAGACGGTTAGACATGAAATGATTAGGATACGCGGAGGAAATGGAGACACCGAGATAACAGGATATCAGATAGAGACGATGAGACATGAAATGATTAGGATACGCAGAGGAAATAGAGACACCGAGATAACAGGATAACAGATAGAGACGGTTAGACATGAATTGATTAGGATACGCGGAGGAAATAGAGACACCGAGATAACAGGATAACAGAGAGAGACGATGAGACATGAAATGATTAGGATACGCGGAGGAAATAGAGACACCGAGATAACAGGATAACAGATAGAGACGATTAGACATGAAATGATTAGGATACGCGGAGGAAATAGAGACACCGAAATAACAGGATAACAGAGAGAGCCACATAGACATGAAATTATTAGGATACGCGGAGGAAATAGAGACACCGAGATAACAGGATAACAGAGAGAGACGATGAGACATGAAATGATTAGGATACACAGAGGAAATAGAGACACCGAGATAACAGGATAACAGATAGAGACGATTAGACATGAAATGATTAGGATACACAGAGGAAATAGAGACACCAAGATAACAGGATAACAAAGAGAGACGATTAGACATGAAATTATTAGGATACGCGGAGGAAATAGAGACACCGAGATAACAGGATAACAGATAGAGATGATTAGACATGAAATGATTAGGATACACAGAGGAAATAGAGACACCAAGATAACAGGATAACAAAGAGAGACGATTAGACATGAAATGATTAGGATACGCGGAGGAAATAGAGACACGAAGATAACAGGATAACAGAGAGAGCCAAATAGACATGAAATGATTAGGATACGCCGAGGAAATAGAGACACCGAGATAACAGGATAACAGATAGAGACGGTTAGACATGAAATGATTAGGATACGCCGAGGAAATAGAGACACTGAGATAACAGGATAACAGATAGAGACGGTTAGACATGAAATGATTAGGATACGCCGAGGAAATAGAGACACCGAGATAACAGGATAACAGAGAGAGACGATTAGACATAAAATGATTAGGATACACAGAGGAAATAGAGACACTGAGATAACAGGTTAACAGATAGAGACGATTAGACATGAAATGATTAGGATACGCGGAGGAAATAGAGACACCGAGATAACAGAATAACAGATAGAGACGATTAGACATGAAATGATTAGGATACGCGGAGGAAATAGAGACACCGAGATAACAGAATAACAGATAGAGATGGTTAGACATGTAATGATTAGGATACGTGGAGGAAATAGAGACACCGAGATAACAGGATAACAGAGAGAGACGATGAGACATGAAATGATTAGGATACGCGGAGGAAATAGAGACACCAAGATAACAGGATAACAGATAGAGACGATTAGACATGAAATGATTAGGATACGCCGAGGAAATAGAGACACCGAGATAACAGGATAACAGAGAGAGACGATTAGACATGAAATGATTAGGATACGCGGAGGAAATAGAGACACCGAGATAACAGGATAACAGATAGAGACGATTAGACATGAAATGATTAGGATACGCGGAGGTAATAGAGACACCGAGATAACAGGATAACAGAGAGAGACGATTAGACATGAAATGTTTAGGATGCGCAGAGGAAACAGAGACACCGAGATAACAGGATAACAGATAGAGACGATTAGACATGAAATGTTTAGGATACGCAGAGGAAACAGAGACACCGAGATAACAGGATAACAGATAGAGACGATTAGACATGAAATGATTAGGATACACAAGGAAATAGAGGCACCGAGATAACAGTATAACAGAGAGAGACGATTAGACATGAAATGATTAGGATACGCGGAGGAAATAGAGACACCGAGATAACAGGATAACAGATAGAGACGATTAGACATGAAATGATTAGGATACGTGGAGGAAATAGAGACACCGAGATAACAGGATAACAGAAAGAGACGATGAGACATGAAATGATTAGGATACGCGGAGGAAATAGAGACACCGAGATAACAGGATAACAGATAGAGATGATTAGACATGAAATGATTAGGATACACAGAGGAAATAGAGACACCAAGATAACAGGATAACAAAGAGAGACGATTAGACATGAAATGATTAGGATACGCGGAGGAAATAGAGACACGAAGATAACAGGATAACAGAGAGAGCCAAATAGACATGAAATGATTAGGATTACGCCGAGGAAATAGAGACACCGAGATAACAGGATAACAGATAGAGACGTTTAGACATGAAATGATTAGGATACGCCGAGGAAATAGAGACACTGAGATAACAGGATAACAGATAGAGACGGTTAGACATGAAATGATTAGGATACGCCGAGGAAATAGAGACACCGAGATAACAGGATAACAGAGAGAGACCGATTAGACATAAAATGATTAGGATACACAGAGGAAATAGAGACACTGAGATAACAGGTTAACAGATAGAGACGATTAGACATGAAATGATTAGGATACGCGGAGGAAATAGAGACACCGAGATAACAGAATAACAGATAGAGACGATTAGACATGAAATGATTAGGATACGCGGAGGAAATAGAGACACCGAGATAACAGAATAACAGATAGAGATGGTTAGACATGTAATGATTAGGATACGTGGAGGAAATAGAGACACCGAGATAACAGGATAACAGAGAGAGACGATGAGACATGAAATGATTAGGATACGCGGAGGAAATAGAGACACCAAGATAACAGGATAACAGATAGAGACGATTAGACATGAAATGATTAGGATACGCCGAGGAAATAGAGACACCGAGATAACAGGATAACAGAGAGAGACGATTAGACATGAAATGATTAGGATACGCGGAGGAAATAGAGACACCGAGATAACAGGATAACAGATAGAGACGATTAGACATGAAATGATTAGGATACGCGGAGGAAATAGAGACACCGAGATAACAGGATAACAGAGAGAGACGATTAGACATGAAATGTTTAGGATGCGCAGAGGAAACAGAGACACCGAGATAACAGGATAACAGATAGAGACGATATAGACATGAAATGTTTAGGATACGCAGAGGAAACAGAGACACCGAGATAACAGAATAACAGATAGAGACGATTAGACATGAAATGATTAGGATACACAAGGAAATAGAGGCACCGAGATAACAGTATAACAGAGAGAGACGATTAGACATGAAATGATTAGGATACGCGGAGGAAATAGAGACACCGAGATAACAGGATAACAGATAGAGACGATTAGACATGAAAATGATTAGGATACGTGGGAGGAAATAGAGACACCGAGATAACAGGATAACAGAAAGAGACGATGAGACATGAAATGATTAGGATACGCGGAGGAAATAGAGACACTGAGATAACAGGATAACAGATAGAGACGATTAGACATGAAACGATTATGATACGCGGAGGAAATAGAGACACCGAAATAACAGGATAACAGAGAGAGACACATAGACTTGAAATGATTAGGATACGCGGAGGAAATAGAGACACCGAGATAACAGGATAACAGAGAGAGATGATTAGACATGAAATGATTAGGATACGCCGAGGAAATAGAGACACCGAGATAACAGGATAACAGAGAGAGACGATTAGACATGAAATGATTAGGATACGCGGAGGAAATAGAGACACCGAGATAACAGGATAACAGAGAGAGACACATAGACATGAAATGATTAGGATACGCGGAGGAAATAGAGACACCGAAATAACAGGATAACAGAGAGAGACACATAGACATGAAATGATTAGGATACGCGGAGGAAATAGAGACACCGAGATAACAGGATAACAGAGAGAGATGATTAGACATGAAATGATTAGGATACGCGGAGGAAATAGAGACACCGAGATAACAGGATATCAGATAGAGACGGTTAGACATGAAAAGATTAGGATACGCAGAGGAAATAGAGACACCGAGATAACAGGATAACATATAGAGACGGTTAGAACATGTAATGATTAGGATACGTGGAATAATAGAGACACCGAGATAACAGGATAACAGATAGAGACGCATTGACATGAAATGAATTTGATACACAGAGGAAATAGAGGACACCGAGATAACACGATAACAGATAGAGACACATAGACATGAACTGATTAGGATATGGGGAGGAAATAGAGACACCAAGATAACAGGATATCAGATAGAGACGATTAGACATGAAATGATTAGGATATGGGGAGGAAATAGAGACACCGAGATAACAGGATAACAGAGAGAGACGATTAGTCATGAAATGATTAGGATACACAGAGGAAATAGAGACACCGAGATAACAGGATAACAGATAGAGACGATTAGACATGAAATGATTAGGATACGTGGAATAAATAGAGACACCGAGATAACAGGATAACAGATAGAGACGCATTGACATGAAATGATTAGGATACACAGAGGAAATAGAGACACCGAGATAACACGATAACAGATAGAGACACATAGACATGAAATGATTAGGATATGGGGAGGAAATAGAGACACCGAGATAACAGGATAACATATAGAGACGGTTAGACATGAAATGATTAGGATACGGGGAGGAAATAGAGACACTGAGATAACGGGATAACAGGTAGAGACGATTGGACATGAAATTATTAGGATACGCGGAGGAAATAGAGACACCGAGATAACAGGATATCAGATAGAGACGGTTAGACATGAAAAGATTAGGATACGCAGAGGAAATAGAGACACCGAGATAACAGGATAACAGATAGAGACGGTTAGACATGTAATGATTAGGATACGTGGAATAAATAGAGACACCGAGATAACAGGATAACAGATAGAGACGCATTGACATGAAATGATTAGGATACACAGAGGAAATAGAGACACTGAGATAACACGATAACAGATAGAGACACATAGACATGAAATGATTAGGATATGGGGAGGAAATAGAGACACCGAGATAACAGGATATCAGATAGAGACGATTAGACATGAAATGATTAGGATATGGGGAGGAAATAGAGACACCGAGATAACAGGATAACAGAGAGAGACGATTAGTCATGAAATGATTAGGATACACAGAGGAAATAGGGACACCGAGATAACAGGATAACAGATAGAGACGGTTAGACATGAAATGATTAGCATACGCAGAGGAAATAGAGACACTGAGATAACAGGATAACAGATAGAGACGATTAGACATGAAATGATTAGGATATGCGGAGGAAATAGAGACACCGAGATAACAGGATAACAGATAGAGACGATTAGACATGAAATGATTAGGATACGCGGAGGAAATAGAGACACCGAGATAACAGGATATCAGATAGAGACGGTTAGACATGAAAAGATTAGGATACGCGGAGGAAATAGAGACACCGAGATAACAGGATAACAGATAGAGACGGTTAGACATGAAATGATTAGGATACGCGGAGGGAAATAGAGACACCGAGATAACAGGATATCAGATAGAGACGATGAGACATGAAATGATTAGGATACGCAGAGGAAATAGAGACACCGAGATAACAGGATAACAGATAGAGACGGTTAGACATGAATTGATTAGGATACGCGGAGGAAATAGAGACACCGAGATAACAGGATAACAGAGAGAGACGATGAGACAGTGAAATGAATTAGGATACGCGAGGAAATAGAGACACCGAGATAACAGGATAACAGATAGAGACGGTTAGACATGAAATGATTAGGATACGCGGAGGAAATAGAGACACCGAAATAACAGGATAACAGAGAGAGCCACATAGACATGAAATTATTAGGTATACGCGGAGGAAATAGAGACCACCGAGATAACAGGATAACAGAGAGAGACGATTGAGACATGAAATGATTAGGATACACAGAGGAAATAGAGACACCGAGATAACAGGATAACAGATAGAGACGATTAGACATGAAATGATTAGGATACACAGAGGAAATAGAGACACCAAGATAACAGGATAACAAAGAGAGACGATTAGACATGAAATTATTAGGATACGCGGAGGAAATAGAGACACGAAGATAACAGGATAACAGAGAGAGCCACATAGACATGAAATGATTAGGATACGCCGAGGAAATAGAGACACCGAGATAACAGGATAACAGATAGAGACGGTTAGACATGAAATGATTAGGATACGCCGAGGAAATAGAGACACTGAGATAACAGGATAACAGATAGAGACGGTTAGACATGAAATGATTAGGATACGCCGAGGAAATAGAGACAACCGAGATAACAGGATAACAGAGAGAGACGATTAGACATAAAATGATTAGGATACACAGAGGAAATAGAGACACTGAGATAACAGGTTAACAGATAGAGACGATTAGACATGAAATGATTAGGATACGCGGAGGAAATAGAGACACCGAGATAACAGAATAACAGATAGAGACGATTAGACATGAAATGATTAGGATACGCGGAGGAAATAGAGACACCGAGATAACAGAATAACAGATAGAGACGGTTAGACATGTAATGATTAGGATACGTGGAGGAAATAGAGACACCGAGATAACAGGATAACAGAGAGAGACGATTAGACATGAAATGATTAGGATACGCGGAGGAAATAGAGACACCAAGATAACAGGATAACAGATAGAGACGATTAGACATGAAATGATTAGGATACGCCGAGGAAATAGAGACACCGAGATAACAGGATAACAGAGAGAGACGATTAGACATGAAATGATTAGGATACGCGGAGGAAATAGAGACACCGAGATAACAGGATAACAGATAGAGACGATTAGACATGAAATGATTAGGATACGCGGAGGTAATAGAGACACCGAGATAACAGGATAACAGAGAGAGACGATTAGACATGAAATGTTTAGGATGCGCAGAGGAAACAGAGACACCGAGATAACAGGATAACAGATAGAGACGATTAGACATGAAATGTTTAGGATACGCAGAGGAAACAGAGACACCGAGATAACAGGATAACAGATAGAGACGATTAGACATGAAATGATTAGGATACACAAGGAAATAGAGGCACCGAGATAACAGTATAACAGAGAGAGACGATTAGACATGAAATGATTAGGATACGCGGAGGAAATAGAGACACCGAGATAACAGGATAACAGATAGAGACGATTAGACATGAAATGATTAGGATACGTGGAGGAAATAGAGACACCGAGATAACAGGATAACAGAAAGAGACGATGAGACATGAAATGATTAGGATACGCGGAGGAAATAGAGACACCGAGATAACAGGATAACAGATAGAGACGATTAGACATGAAACGATTAGGATACGCGGAGGAAATAGAGACACCGAAATAACAGGATAACAGAGAGAGACACATAGACATGAAATGATTAGGATACGCGGAGGAAATAGAGACACCGAGATAACAGGATAACAGAGAGAGATGATTAGACATGAAATGATTAGGATACGCCGAGGAAATAGAGACACCGAGATAACAGGATAACAGAGAGAGACGATTAGACATGAAATGATTAGGATACGCGGAGGAAATAGAGACACCGAGATAACAGGATAACAGAGAGAGACACATAGACATGAAATGATTAGGATACGCCGAGGAAATAGAGACACTGAGATAACAGGATAACAGATAGAGACGGTTAGACATGAAATGATTAGGATACGCCGAGGAAATAGAGACACCGAGATAACAGGATAACAGAGAGAGACACATAGACATGAAATGATTAGGATACGCCGAGGAAATAGAGACACTGAGATAACAGGATAACAGATAGAGACGATTAGACATGAAATGATTAGGATACGCTGAGGAAATAGAGACACTGAGATAACAGAATAACAGATAGAGACGGTTAGACATGAAATGATTAGGATACGCAGAGGAAATAGAGACACCGAGATAACAGGATAACAGAGAGAGACGATGAGACATGAAATGATTAGGATACGCGGAGGAAATAGAGACACCGAGATAACAGGATAACAGATAGAGACGATTAGACATGAAATGATTAGGATACGCGGAGGAAATAGAGACACCGAAATAACAGGATAACAGAGAGAGCCACATAGACATGAAATTATTAGGATACGCGGAGGTAATAGAGACACTGAGATAACAGGATAACAGATAGAGACGATTAGACATGAAATGATTAGGATACGCCGAGGAAATAGAGACACCGAGATAACAGGATAACAGAGAGAGACGATTAGACATGAAATGATTAGGATACGCCGAGGAAATAGAGACACCGAGATAACAGGAAAACAGAGAGAGACGATGAGACTTGAAATGATTAGGATACGCGGAGGAAATAGAGACACCGAGATAACACGATAACAGATAGAGACGATTAGACATGAAATGATTAGGATACGCGGAGGAAATAGAGACACCGAAATAACAGGATAACAGAGAGAGCCACATAGACATGAAATGATTAGGATACGCAGAGGAAACAGAGACACAGAGATAACAGGATAACAGATAGAGACGATTAGACATGAAATGTTTAGGATACACAGAGGAAATAGAGACACCGAGATAACAGGATAACAGATAGAGACGGTTAGACATGAAATGATTAGGATACACAGAGGAAATAGAGACACTGAGATAACAGGATAACAGATAGAGACGGTTAGACATGAAATGATTAGGATACGCGGAGGAAATAGAGACACCGAGATAACAGGATAACAGAGAGACGTTGAGACATGAAATGATTAGGATACGCGGAGGAAATAGAGACACTGAGATAACAGGATAACAGATAGAGACGGTTAGACATGAAATGATTAGGATACGCGGAGGAAATAGAGACACCGAGATAACAGGATAACAGATAGAGACGGTCAGACATGAAATGATTAGGATACACAGAGGAAATAGAGACACCGAGATAAAAGGATAACAGATAGAGACACATAGACATACACCTCTAGACAGCCACTGAGAAACGCACAAACATGGAAACAGCAGAGAAGAGACAATAAAGTGACAAAAGAGAATATAGAATAGAGACAGAATAATAGAAAGAAGCCAAGAAGAAACAATGCTGAATATGTCAAGGATATGGACCAGGCTTTTCATGGTGGGGGGATTTTTGTCGGGGGCCTCATGCATATTTCTATTATTTGCCTCCTTCCTAAATTCATCTTGTCCAGCTCCTAGATATTTTTGTCCATACATATTAGCGGTGATATAATATGACGATATTTCACTACTATAAGAGTGTTGGGTTGGGGGGCCCAAGATGTCTGATGGCGCCCCTGCTCAAGGATGACTTATCTGATATATCTAGACTTTTAATGGTGTTTTGATACGACCACCATAGTCAGTTTCCGAATGGTCTTTTGAATGACTAAACTTAATAATGGTCAAATAAATAATAAAATAGAGATACATTTTACAAGTGAAGTTATTCAAGTATAAATAAATATATAACTACAGTGCTCCTTTAAAAAGAGAGAGAAGAGGGGAGGGGGGAGATAGCACCAAATCCTAGTGCAAAATAACCCATATAATGTAACCCCAGGTAACGCTCTCACCTCTTCTAACCTCAGTCTATGACGTATATTATAGACTTCCCAACACTTGTTGGCTTGTAGGTTGGTACTTCTTTTTTCCATGAACGTCTTATCTCTTCCAATAGAGTGTGGGTATTAGGGTAATATATATTTGTACTTTTCAGAGCATGGGGAATGTTACAACACTATCAATACATAGTGGTGCCCGAATATAAATAATTTGCACGGGTTCAATATATCCCCTTTGTAGTAATAGGTGTCTTTAATCAAAATACTATATAAAACATGGTTACAATATAAATATTACACTTATTCGATGTTTGTAAAAAAATTGAAATATAATAAAAAAATTCAATAGCAAAAAATAAGAATAAAAATTGCAAATTATACAGTAACTCGAATGTTTAAAAAAAAAAAAGTAGTAGTAGTAGTAGTAAAAATACTGACCAGACACGTTTCGTCACTATTATCCTGTGGCTTTTTCAATGATCAAAAATACCTGTGTACAAAACATACATATTGTAACGGAGCTGGAACACGCAGTCCAATATCTCCGCTGGTATATGGTAAAATATCCAAGAAGCACTACAGTCTCACCATTCCCGACCTCCCA
Organism: Discoglossus pictus; assembly: GCA_027410445.1. Classification (NCBI taxonomy): domain Eukaryota; kingdom Metazoa; phylum Chordata; class Amphibia; order Anura; family Alytidae; genus Discoglossus; species Discoglossus pictus. Next base: position 402,294,689 of record CM050167.1, read on the forward strand.
TATTGGACGACACACAATTTGGGAGTCAAATGAATACTGACTTTATTTACCTTTACAGAAATATATATACATCTCTTTGGCCACAGGTAATACACATGCCCATATTTGGCCGCACAATACACATAAAGAGAACAATAGGTGGGTCACACCTCCCCGAGGCTCCCTGGCAACTTTGATACAATCAGACATTGATTCAATTACACTTCTTTGTTCTTATCTGAGAATGATACACTGTATACAATAGACTTCCTTTATCTTATGCGGAGTCGCTGTAACAGGATTATCTCCCATGTTAAGTAGCTGCAAATGTCTGCGACAATATTCTGCAGAGCATCAACCAACATATATATAGTAGGATCATATTTTAACCATAATAATCATAAAACAGGGTAAAACAGTGATGGGTTTCCGTTACACACCTCCCCCGTGACCATAAGCCGGCATACACGGTCTGATCCCAACGGATCGGCCTGGGGATGTCCGGACAAAAGTATTTGTTGGTCAATTCTCTAGTTTGACAACCCATCAGCATTACTGCAATTCACATTTCCCATATCCCCAGATAGCTGGGATCTGAGCGCACAAAACTACCGAATAGCGCTCAGATCCTCTTCACACAGTTCAATTGCCATGTAGCTAAAGTCTTTCCCATAGTTTTTCATTATATGAATGGGCTTCATGGCACAGTTATCTGGGGTATCTTGGTTCACACAGGGCAAGTACCGAATGACCCCCCTGTATGTAAAGGGCCAGAATGAGTGACATACACTCTGGTATGGCCGAACACTGGTTCCAAAGGGCAATATGTCCCAGGGCCATAGTCGCAGGGCAGGAGGCTGGCAGACAGTCCTCTCAAAGCCAAAGTGGCGAAGGGCACTTCGTCACACATCTCCCCTTTGGGGGGAAGTCTAAACAGGCACCTGGATATTTCGCTGGGGTGATGGTGCAACACGCTGAGGGGACTTGAGGGGCAGAGGCCAGCGGCACTCTGTCCTGATGCCAGCTCTTCTGCTGGTATAACCTGCAGGACATCCTGCTCTGTACAAGGGACAAAGGGAGGGCAGAGGCCGACTGCACTCTGCCCCACTGTCAGCTCTTCTACTGGGGTACCTGGGACATATTCCGGCTCAGTAGCCAGGGAAACGTGGGGGTCAGTGGGGGTTAACATTTCCTCTGTTAACCCTGGGGCCACATTAGAAGTTAGCTGGGGAAGGGAATTTGTACTTACCCCCTCCTCCGGTTGTCCCAGTGACGGTAGTTGGGGATCTGGACAGGCTGCGGGCGCAGAGACCACGGTCCCATCTGCGCCGTCTGGGAGATTGGTGTCTCCCCTGGTTAGGGTAAACTGTCGCTGGGGGGGGAAGGACGACACCTTCTGCCCCCTGTGTTTCACACTGCCGCTGGGGGGGAAGGACGACACCTTTGGGCCCCCTGGGGTACCCACTGCCGCTGTGGAGGAAGGTCGACACCTTCTGCCCCCTGGGGTTCACACTGCCGCTGAGGGGGGAAGGACGACACCTTCTGCCCCCTGGGGTTCACACTGCCGCTGGGGGGGAAAGGACGACACCTTCTGCCCCCTGGGGTTCACACTGCCGCTGGGGAGGAAGGACGGCCCCTTCTGCTCCCTGGGGTACACACTGCCGCTGGGGGGGAAGGACGACACCTTCGGCTCCCTGGGGTACACACTGTCGCTGGGGAGGAAGGACGACACCTTCAGCTCCCTGGGGTACACACTGCCGCTGGGGAGGAAGGACGACACCTTCGGCCCCCTGGGGTACACACTGCTGCTGGGGAGGAAGGACGACACCTTCGGCTCCCTGGGGTACACACTGCCGCTGGGGAGGAAGGACGACACCTTCAGCTCCCTGGGGTACACACTGCCGCTTGGGGGGAAGGACGACACCTTCAGCTCCCTGGGGGTACACACTGCCGCTGGGGAGGAAGGACGACACCTTCGGCTCCCTGGGGTACACACTGCCGCTGGGGAGGAAGGACGACACCTTCGGCTCCCTGGGGTACACACTGCCGCTGGGGAGGAAGGACGACACCTTCGGCTCCCTGGGGTACACACTGCCCGCTGGGGAGGAAGGACGACACCTTCAGCTCCCTGGGGTACACACTGCCGCTGGGGAGGAAGTACGACACCTTCAGCTCCCTGGGGTACACACTGCCGCTCGGGAGGAAGGACGACACCTTCGGCCCCCTGGGGTACACACTGTCGCTGCGGAGGAAGGACGACACCTTCTGCCCCCTGGGGTACACACTGCCGCTGGGGAGGAAGGACGACACCTTCAGCTCCCTGGGGTACACACTGCTGTCTGGGGGGGGAAGGACGACACCTTCGGCCCCCTGGGGTACACACTGTCGCTGGGGAGGGGAATTAGTTTGGAGTATTCCACGTGGAGCGGTTTCTGTTTCTGGGACAGTCTCTCTGCATGTGGCCCTGCTGGTTACAACGTGTGGCACCTGATGTACCGTGGAGGGGTTTGGTAGTTCCCACCACCCGGACGCAGTGCTGGCGGGGGGGGGTTAATGGTGGGAGGTGGGTTAGCAGCTCCCAAGATGGACCGCTCCCGTGCCCGCTGCTTTTCCATTATGGATTTGTGGACATCTGTCATTAACCATATATTGTATATTCATTGTATATACACACAGATTTAAAATTCACCATAGTATTATATAGAGTGGTCATCAGAATATATAGTTATCTAAACATACATATATATATATATATATATATATATAAATATATATGTAGATACAAGTACGTGGGTAAGTATACAAATATAGACATCACATATAATCGCAGTTTGACAACAATCCAATCACAAAGGCAATTGGATCGCGCGGATGCGCAAAAAGACACAGACGGAGAGGGAAGGAGAGACACAGAGGAGAGAGGGAGTAAGAGACACAGGGGAGGGGGGAAAGAGACGCATGGGAGGGAGAGGGGGGAAAGGGACACCAGGGGGGAGAGGGGGGAAAGAGACACAGGGGGGAGGGGGGAAGAGACACAGGGGGGAAAGACACAGAGGGGGGAAGAGACATGGGGAGAGTGGGGGAAAGAGACACGGGGTAGAGACACATGGGAGGGAGAGAGGGAAAAAGACATGGGGAGAGGGGGGGCTGAAGAGTCACAGGGGGGAAAGGGGGGAAGAGACACAGGGGGGAAAAGACACAGAGGGGGAAAGGGGGAAGAGACATGGGGGGAGTGGGGGAAAGAGACACAGGGGTAGAGATGCATGGGAGGGAGAGGGGGAAAGAGACATGGGGAGAGGGGGAAAAGAGACACAGGGGTAGAGGGGGGGAAAGAGACACAGGGGGAAAGGGGGAAAGAGACCTGGGGGAGAGTGGGGAAAGAGACACAGGGGTAGAGACACAGGGGGGAGAGGGGGGGTGAAGAGACACGTGGGGAGGAGGGGGGGAGACAAAGGGGGAGGGGGAGAGACACAGAGGGGAAAGAGACACAGGCGAGGTGGAAAGAGACACGGGAGGGAGAGGTGGGAAAGAGACACAGGGAAGGGAGAGGAGGGGGAAAGAGACACAGGGGAGGTAGGAGAGGGGGGAAGAGACACAGAGGGAGAGGGGGAGGGAAGAGACACAGATGGAGAGGGGAGGAGAGACATAGAGGGAGAGGGGGAAAGAGACACAGGGGAGGGGGAAAGAGATGCATGGGAGGGAGAGAGGGGGAAAGAGACACAGGGGGGGAGAGGGGGGAATGTGACATGGGGAAGAGACACAGGGGGGGAAGAGACACAGGGGGAGGGGGGAAGAAACACAGGGGGAGGGGGAAGAGACAGAGGGGGAAAAGA